>JAZHYW010002959.1:0-133876 GCA_037355805.1 Ixodes ricinus
TTTTTTTGTTCGAGAAGCATTTTTCGTGGAGCTGAATGCTTTTCTAGGTCTTTATCGCTGTATTTTAATAACTTCTTTATTATAACTATTTGTGTATTTATTATTATCTTTCCCCTCTATAAGGAAAGCTAGACCGCCAAAGGGCCTTTTACAAAATAAATAGTTATGCAGTCAGCAACAAAACGCGAATCAACAAAAATTGTTTCAAACATAACGTGTGTTTAGTCCGTTGTACTTTAGCTTCATTTCTAGAAGTTTAATTCTATTCTTTCTGAAATTTACTTTTATGTAGTGTGCCTACTACTAAGCCCCACGGCTGTTTGTGTTCATGGTAAACCAGCGATAAACAATACAATCGACAAAGTGTCTCAATACATATGTTGATGGTGGCGATATGTGTAAATCTGTAATTTTTGTTCTTAATTACCTTCTTTGCACACATACCTCCGTATGATGCTCGTGTTGTGACTGTGCGAAAAGAACACCTCAAGAGAGAGAGACGCGAAACCCCGCTTCAGCGAGGACAATCAAGCGGGGTTTTGCGTGCTGATACTTAGCGTAACTATCGACATGAAAGAAAACAATTATATTGAAATTTTAAGGAGGTTTGAACACCTAACAATAAATCAAATAAATGTTCATTAGAAGCACAGAAGCGCATAACAAGAACTTTACATAAGAACATGCGTTAAGGCAGTTGTGTGCTTCAAGACAAGTAGCACAGCCTTTGAGAAAATAATTTTTGTCTTATAAATTTGGGCGCTCAAAGCCTACAAATACAGAACGATGTATTATAAACTGCGTATATTTTTGCCCACAGTCTGTGTGTCTTGGTCCTAAATTGACAAACAATTGTCAGACTTAGCCTTCACTGCCTGGACGTTTAGTGTATTTCGCGTCTTCGGTGGTGAACAGGAGAAAAGCCAGACTGGCATTCTTTTATCTAGCACATGACCAAGGCAAAGCACTTTTACCCTAACTGTTCGCGTTGAAGTAAAACCCTATTAGGTCCAAGTTAAACTCAAATGGTTTCCGATTTTGATCCAATAATAAATGTTCATCTGTTCGTGCTGCTTGTGTATATCGTCCCTCTTTTTTGCGCTATTTTGCCCCGATAGATTTTTTCCGAAAAATAGCTGGGTAGACCCACCGTCTGCTAGACGCATTTTAACGTTCCGATGTATGGCATATCAGATAATCCAGGAATCGAAAACGAAGTTGACGTCGGTTTAACATTCCGTGATTTGAGAAGGGCAGATAAGGCAGAGGGAAAGAAAAACAGAGTATGTGATTGACTCGTTTTGTGTTTTATTGTTTTTTTTTGTGCGTTTTCAGTTCCTAATGATAATAAAGAATGAATCATGCCGCTCCCAGGGTACGCGAAATGTTCGAGTCAGGCACGACCATATATCGGAACAGTCCCACAATTCCCCTCACCGCGAGATCTCGTGGGATATTCCAAAAGGGTCTATTAGTGAGGTTACTGCTAATCTCATGCCCATGGTGTGAAAAGGTACTAAAATTTATACATGACTTGTACTGACGTCATTTGGTGAGACACAATGGGGGAAAGGGCGCGTGAGAGGGGGACTTCCGTCGCGTTATCGAGACGCTTCTGCCCGCCAGAAAAGGTACGAAGTGACGTCACGTGCAATCCATGTATATGATGAACTTACCCGCCGCAGTGTAGAAAGTTGGCAACCAGTCGCTGATGTGCATCATTTGGTCCGAGAGGCGGCCGACTCTCGACAGCAGCGGGCTCCAGACAAAGGCCGCCCCCTCACACCTCCTTCCCACAGGGTAGACTTGCCCCCCGCAGCGGCCAGTTGGAACCAGCATTAGCTCCTGAACCCAAGGGACGGGCTCCGTTGTCGGAGCTGAAGACGACGACGCTGTTCTCGAGCATTCCTCTTCTGTGAAGCGACTCCATCACCAATCCGACCGACTGGTCCAGCTCATAGACAGCACCTAAAATAACCACCATCTTTCACAGCATCGAATGTTTTCACGGCGACAGCGCGTTAAACAGAGATTTAGTAGATAATTCCAATTCCTCCGATAACATTACTCGACAACGATAGGATGCATATGTAACGGCGTCGGCGATGTATCGCGGATATCGTTTTCGGAGTCCTCGGTACGATCCACTAAAACACTCTCTTCGCGAGGTATCGCAGTGGATCCCTTATGCGTTTCATGTAGGGCCGTGACGTCACGTGTCGTTACGTGTCACCTGTGACGTCACGTGACGTATTGGTATCACGCGACATGACAGCGTCACGTTACGTCGGGGTGTTGTGTGGTGTAACAGTGTCACATGACTTTGCGGTGTCGCGTGTCGTCGGTCACTGGACTGGGTCGTCGGTGTCGTCAGTTAATGGAACGAGTCGTCGCTGGACTCGTTCACACTTATACCCACTCGGCAGCTCTTTCACCATCCGTGTGCGGGTGAAAGGTTTAAAATTTTTCTACATAGGTCCCCTTGCAGAAACCTGTGAAGCGTCCAGTCAGCATCCGGGAGAGATAAACATGATGACATTACCCGAGGATTGAAAAAATCATCCCCGTCGTATTTTGTCTGGGAGAGTTCTCGGTCTTGACGCTCTCACTCACCAGGGTTAATATTTGATCCACCTGCATGCGACGACCAAAATTGAAAGTCCCACAAAACGTATTGCTGGATATTCCAACGAACTAGTTTTTAGTCGTATCCTTTGAGAGCCGCCGCGAAGCATCGTTTACGGCGTGGGCCAGGTGGGTAAATAGTTTTATAATGACCCGCCGAAGACTGTCGCTGCGAAGCGGCGTGAATGGATGGGCCGGGTACGTTACTACGTACCCCAGCGATACACCCGCCGTCTCAATATCATCAGTTTTCTCCAGAGTAAATTGTTATATCAATTGAAAGATCGCAACCAACTGTTTTGTGGTCAGCTGGTTCCGAAAAATTACTCCGTCTGTAAATATCTCTGCCGGGGCCGAAAGGCTTGGAGTCATCGCCAGTATAAATCACACGTTGCAGCGACCAACGCCTATAGATAAAAGTTTGCAGTGACTGCACTCGGAATCGCACCCATCAATTCGAGCAGAAAGGCACCATAGTTTCGGTTGAGGTGGTTTAGGTCGGCACTTTTACCACAACATTGACGGCGACAGCATCATTCTGCACTCGGTGCATTTGGCAAGTTCGTTCAACGTTGATATCAACATGCAGCCAAAAATAAAAATACGTAATACGGGAATATACAGGGTGTCACGAAAAACATTTTCAGTGGTTTTTTTTTACTCGCAAAAATAAACAAGGCATCGCCGAACGCTCATTCTCCGCCCAAAGGTAGTGCTAGAGGTCACAACCAGATGCCAAAGTTTCAGCCCGATCCGATAACTTATTCAAAAGTTATAAGTGATTTTCTAAAAATTTCAATGGGAAAATGGAGCCCATTTTTGCCCGTTTTCGGTTTCTGGTGCCATAAGAGCCCCATGTATTCGCAAACTCCGTCGGCCACCATTTTCCCATTGAAGTTTTCAGAAAATCACTTATAACTTTTGAATAAGGTATCGGATCGAGCTGAAACTTTGGCATCTGGTTGTGACCTTTAGCGCTACCTTTGGGCGGAGAATGAGCGTTTGGCGATGCCTAGTTTATTTTTGACGGTAAAAAGAACTGTGTAACATTTCTTTTGTGACACCCTGCACTCTATATCAGAAAGGGCTCACAATCGTTTGAAATCAAATTTGCGATAAAAGGCACTATAACGTCATAATGCGACGCCATGTGGCATCATGGCTTCGCTTGGGACCGCGACCTGACCCCGAGACGTTATTTTCCCGCTGGGAAGCAATTGTCACATAACGTGACGTCACATGACCACGTTATGTGTCTTCAGGTCATATGACACTATGTACCTGACTCCTGACGTCAATTTGCCCCCTGAATTTAGCGGAAAAATTTATAAACAATAGATTCTTCCGTACACACCCCGAAACGACCGTTTGTGGTCTTCTAATCAAATTTAGATTATCACTTAATTATTAAATACTGCACTACAGGCATTCATAACCACTAGACAGAAAACGCAATAAGACGGGTTATTTTATTATCAAAATAATGTTGTTTCTACTAACTCCACTGAAAAACAAAACAAAAAAACTTAGAGTCATAAATTTGATTTTACGCGGTCAATATTTAAACAGAACTCTTACCGGCATGTATCGACCTGTTCGAGTCGTGTATGTATGGGAAATGGGCAACCGAGGAAGCCGGAGCTTTCATTCCTACCAAGCAGTCACCACAGTGGACAGCCTGATGTGCCATAAGCAAGAATAGAGGCTGTGAAATGAAGAAAAAAAATCTCATTATCTGCCTTCCTGGACAATTTCTCCGAGAGGTTATTCAGACTCCCATTTTTCATACATTGCGTGACACTGCTGCATTCTGCTTTTTATTTGAGACGTTAATAAGTATAAACGTTAGTTAAAGGAGCTGTGCAACAGTTTCAGTGCTTTGCTTAAATAATTTGGGAGTTAGTGTCTCGACCTTTCTGAAGTAAAGAACAAAAAACCGCTTTTGCCTGCATGTCCTAGTTTTTATTTTAAAAAATGGACAAAGATTGAGGTTTTCGGCACCTCTCAACTCCTTCACCATCTTCCGAGTCACGTGCGCTGTGACGTCAATGGGGTTTGCGCGGGGTTCCGGTGAAGCTCTCTCCCTAGAGCCATCAGCGAGCAGCGAGAACTCATCCGCTCGCGACCGCGTGACCACGTGCTGGCGGGCGCAGCGCGAACAATATGGTGAAAGGAGGAAAGTCTCATCCGGGTCCGGCCATAGCCCGTCCGGCTCTGTCCCCTCCCCTCCGGCTTCTGGCGGCTGTTCGCGGTAGCAGATAGAGCTGACGGTTTTGTGGACCTAGGATAGATGGCGCCACTAAAACTCCGTATAATAAAAGTTTTGTCGATGATACCAGGTTTTTGACGCATTTATATTTATGTTGGAACGACAAGATTTATAGAAAAGTTACCTTTTATCGAGCAGGTATTCGCACAACTTGCTATCTTTCTACAAGATCCCCCATTGACGTCACGCCGCGTGTTTCTCATGGCCGCCGCTCGCGGCTGCAGGTCGGGGAATATTCTAATTTTTGCCTCGCGATTACGCGGCGGAATCGCAACATTTCGAAGGAAGGAGGTGTGTTTTCTGTCCTTTGTGACAAGGTGAACAATGTCAAAAGTAGAAGATTCCAATTCTTTCATCGTTAAAATCGTTGCACAGCTCCTTTAAGGTGCCGAGTGTATATAGGGTCTGGATACCCTTTGCTTTCGTAGCTATAGCACCACATCTGCCCCTCCTTTTTGATCCGGGTATTGCAAGAAGCAACCGTCTCTATTGCAGGAGACGCTGCGTTGGACGGCGTACGACTGAGTAAACACCAGACTTGTGCTTGTTGGCACATGTAGTGGATTGCGTTTAAAGTTACACTTACTTAAATGTAATTAATTATTATTAATAATAACTTCTGTAAATATGTATATGATTACCTTCCATTGCTAAGTTTCAGACTAATTCGATGTTACATCTCCTAAACACGTCTGAAAAATTATGCATGAAAAAATTGTATCGCAATATTTTCTTCAATATCATACATAGTCACATTATAGCGGTCGTTGTGAAGACATGTAGGGTAACAGGCAGATATTTAACTGATATGGAGCTAATGCACTTTCATGATTTTTATTTTCAAAAATCATAGGTTTGCGTTTATGCTGTTCCCCGATATGAGCAGTCCTTCTCGTACAGAATATCTACAAAACTTCACGCAAACAATAACTTGGAAAGCAAGGTTTTACAAGCCTAAGTTAAATAAGATCTAATAGAACGGAAAGTTAAGTTTCTCTCTTTCGACGCACACGGTTGTGTTGTCTTTTGTCACAGACAGCTTGAAAAACAATGTGCGTGGTTTATTGTAGTCTATTCGGGACGTAAAGAGAACATTTATATGATGCATCAGTTTCCAAGCTTGGCTCTCTCTCTTATGATGCATCAGCTTTCAAGTCCCGCGCAGTTACTCAACGTGTGACGCATTCCAACGCCAATTACTACCGGTAGCAATCAGTTTGTCAAACGACGTTTCATTAACAGATCGTTTCGTCGACACCGCGACGTTTCATCGACAATTCGATTCATGGAAAGGTTCCCGCGTCCGTTTTGTAGACACAACTTGCGACGCTTCGTCGAAAGTGTCTTTCCGCGCACGCCGCGTCTGGTCGAGGATATCTGGGTGGTACCCGAGCTTGCTGAGGCCTCGGCGGTTCCGATGAGGGCTTGGCGCTATCTCGGGCATGGCATTATACTAATGTCCCCCTGAGCGGAGCGAGGCCTAGCAGAATATAATATAAACTTTGAGTTTATGGAGTAGGGCTGGCGAATTTGTTTGTGCCCAAGAGGAGCCGTCCGGGTGAGCTCTTTTTATGTCCCGGTATGCTTCCAGCGAACGAAATTTATTCAGTAACCAATCTAACCCACTTAATAAAAAAAGGTACGTTGTGAGTGGAACGTCGCAGAAGCATGTGTCTACGAAACGAAGTTTCCGCGAAACATTGAAGTGTCGACAAAAGCTGTGTCCATAAAACGTGTGTCCACGAAAAGTTGTCCACAAAACGTGTTCCCATGAAACGGGTTTCGACGAAACAATTGAGATCCGACTACTTCTGGAATTGATATGGATTCAACTGGCGCACGTATTCAATGACGACTGTATCTTGTTCGGCTGCTTCGCGCGTGATTTTGACTGGTTCCGTCAAAAATATACAAATAAATATTAAAATTATGAGAACGAAAATGAGGCCAAATTGAAGCGCGGTTCCTTTTCATCTGATCACTTTGCAATTGTACCTTCCAATTTTAATATGTAACAATCATATATGTTGCAAATATTAAGTTACGTTTTTACGCGGTTGAACGTACTGAACGTGGGGCCTTAGTTTTTCCCAACTTGTTTACAGATTAATAAAAGTAAGAGTAGTTAGGAAGTAATTCATGGCAAAATATTTGTAATTAAATTACGTTACAAATTGCTCTCGCCAAAATTTAAAATGGCAATTACGCCATTATTTAAGGAAGTAATTATTTACATTTAATGCGTTCCTTGTAACGACTGAATTGAGCACAAGCCATTAAGGCGTAAAATGTGGATTGTTCGAAAGCAAAAAAAAAAAGAGACGCCACCGCATCCGTCGCGAGGGCACATGTACGCCCATGATCATGGGACAGAAGGCGGCTCGGTGAAAAGGAACAGTTCAATATCCGTGTTCCCGCCAGCCGATTAATGCCCCGGGCGGACGTCTGAAGGCCCGTGGGGGCACCAACTAAGCTGCCGCAGAGCCGCAACCTACACCGAGCCCTTCGTTCGAGCATCTTCGCGCCCACCATGCTCAAGGCTCCCGTGACATCGACAGTGCGACAACTCGTAAGCAGGACCAGGGTGTAAAATAGACAAGTGGGGAAACGAGAGCCAAATGAGCGACCGGATTGTGTCCCCCTCAGTTTTCTCTTTTTCTGTGGCGCCATCTCTGTGGAGCAACGCGAACTCGCACTCCGGATGGGCGACCGGTGGCGACCGGCTAAACTGACGGAGGTGGTTTCTCGTGGATTTTCAGTGGAGGACTGTCGTGCTCTAGGTTTATTTTTCGCACTCTCCCATAAGAGTTTCATGCAAATCCGTTTCTGATTTTTTTTTCTTCTCGCCGTAGCGCCATCTGTCGCAAATCGGGGGTACCTACAAGCAGACGAGTACACAATCCAGTCACGGCGCTGCGGTAGGCTTCTATGGGCCGTTTCCCCACCTGTCTATCTTACACCCTGGCCGCAACCTACACCGAGTTCTTTGTTCGAGCATCTTCGCGCCCACCATGCTCAAGGCTGCGGTAACATCGACAGTGCGACAACTCGTAAGTAGGACCAGGGTGTGCAAATAGACAAGTGGGGAAACGAGAGCCAAATGAGCGACCGGATTGTGTCCCCCTCAGTTTTCTCTTTTTCTGTGGCGCCATCTCTGTGGAGCAACGCGAACTCGCACTCCGGATGGGCGACCGGTGGCGACCGGCTAAACTGACGGAGGTAGTTTCTCGTGGATTTTCAGTGGAGGACTGTCGTGCTCTAGGTTTATTTTTCGCACTCTCCCATAGAGTTTCATGCAAATCCGTTTCTGATTTTTTCTTCTCGCCGTAGCGCCATCTGTCGCAAATCGGGGGTACTCTACAAGCAGACGAGTACACAATCCAGTCACGGCGCTGCGGTAGGCTTCTATGGGCCGTTTCCCACCCGTCTATCTTACACCCTGCCGCAACTCCACACCGAGTTCTTTGTTCGAGCATCTTCGCGCCCACCATGCTCAAGGCTGCAGGTAAATATCGACAGTGCGACAACTCGCAAGTAGGACCAGGGTGTAAAATAGACAAGTGGGGAAACGAGAGCCAAATGAGCGACCGGATTGTGCTCCACCTCAGTTTTCTCTTTTCTGGCACCATCTCTGTGGAGCAACGCGAACTCGCACTCGGATGGGCGACCGGTGGCGACCGGCTAAACTGACGGAGGTAGTTTCTCGTGGATTTTCAGTGGAGGACTGTCGTGCTCTAGGCCTATTTTTCTGCACTCTCCCATAGAGTTTCATGCAAATCCGTTTCTGATTTTTTTCTTCTCGCCGTAGCGCCATCTGTCGCAAATCGGGGGTACCTACAGAGCAGACGACGTACACAATCCAGTCACGGCGCTGCGGTAGGCTTCTGGGCCGTTTCTCCACCTGTCTCATCTTACACCCTGGCCGCAACCCACACCGAGTTCTTTGTTCGAGCACCTTCGCGCTCCACCATGCTCAAGGCATTGCGGTAACATCGACAGTGCGACAACTCATAAGCAGGACCAGGGTGCAAAATAGACAAGTGGGGAAACGAGAGCCAAATGAGCGACCGGATTGGTATTCACCCCAGTTTTCTCTTCTTCTGTGGCACCATCTCTGTGGAGCAACGCGAACTCGCACTCCGGATGGGCGACCGGTGGCGACCATTACGCTGATGGAGGTTATGCTCGTGGATTTTCAGTGGAGGACCGTCGCGCTCTCAGGTTTATTTTTCGCACTCTCCCATAGAGTTTCATGCAAATCCGTTTCTGATTTTTTTTCTTCTCGCCGTAGCGCCATCTGTCGCAAATCGGGGGTACCTACAAGCAGACGAGCACACAATCCAGTCACGGCGCTGCGGTAGGCTTCTATGGGCCGTTTCCCACCTGTCTATCTCACACCCTGGCTGCAACCTACACCGAGTTCTTTGTTCGAGCATCTTGCGCCCACCATGCTCAAGGCTGCGGTAACATCGACAGTGCGACAACTCGTAGGTAGGACCAGGGTGTAAGATAGACAAGTGGAAACGAGAGCCAAAATGAGCGACCGGCATTGTGTCCACCTCAGTTTCTCTTTTCTGTGGCACCATCTCTGTGGAGCAACGCGAACTCGCACTCCGGATGGGCGACCGGTGGCGACCGGCCAAACTGACGGAGTGTAGTTTCTCGTGGATTTTCAGTGGAGTGACCGTCGTGCTCTAGGTTTATTTTCCGCACTCTCCCATAGAGTTTCATGCAAATCCGTTTCTGATTTTTCTTTTTCTCGCCGTAGCGCCATCTGTCGCAAATCGGGGGTACCTACAAGCAGACGAGTACACAATCCAGTCACGGCGCTGCGGTAGGCTTCTATGGGCCGTTTCCACCTGTCTATCTCATACCCTGGCCGCAACCTACACCGAGTTCTTTGTTCGAGCATCTTCGCGCCCAACCATGCTCTGGCTGTCGGTAACACCGACAGTGCGACAACTCGTAAGTAGGACGCAGGTGTAAAATAGACAAGTGGGGAAACGAGAGCCAAATGAGCGACCGGATTGTGTCCACCTCAGTTTTCTCTTTTTCTGTGGCACCATTCTGCGGAGCAACGCGAACTCGCACTCTGGATGGGCGACCAGTGGCGACCAGCTAAACTGACGGAGGTAGTTTCTCGTGGATTTTCAGCGGAGGACTGTCGTGCTCTAGGTTTATTCTTCGCACTCTCCCATAGAGTTTCATGGCAAATCCGTTTCTGATTTTTTTTCTTCTCGCCGTAGCGCCATCTGTCGCAAATCGGGGGTACCCACAAGCAGACGAGTACACAATCCAGTCACGGCGCTGCGGTAGGCTTCATAGGTCGTTTCCCACCTGTCTATCTTAGCACCTGGCCGCAACCTACACATCGAGTTCTTTGTTCGAGCATCTTCGCGCCCACCATGCTCAAGGCTGCGGTAACATCGACAGTGTCGACAACTCGTAAGTAGGACCAGGCGTAAAATAGACAAGTGGAAACGAGAGCCAAATGAGCGACCGGATTGCGTCCACCCCAGTTTTCTCTTTTTCTGTGGCACCATCTCTGTGGAGCAACGCGAACTCGCACTCCGGATGGGCGACCGGTGGCGACCGGCTAAACTGACGGAGGTAGTTTCTCGTGGATTTTCAGTGGAGGACTGTCGTGCTCTAGGTTTATTTTTCGCACTCTCCCATAGAGTTTCTGCAAATCCGTTTCTGATTTTTTTCTTCTCGCCGTAGCGCCATCTGTCGCAAATCGGGGGTACCTACAAGCAGACGAGTACACAAATCCAGTCACGGCGCTGCCGGTAGGCTTCTATGGGCCGCTTTCACCTGTCTATCTTACACCCGGCCGCAACCTACACCGAGTTCTTTGTTCGAGCATCTTCGCGCCCACCATGCTCAAGGCTGCGGTAACATCGACAGTGCGACAACTCGTAAGTAGGACCAGGGTAAAATAGACAAGTGGGGAAACGAGAGCCAAAATGAGCGACCGGATTGTGTCCACCTCAGTTTTCTCTTTTCTGTGGCACCATCTCTGTGGAGCAACGCGAACCTCACTCCGGATGGGCGACCGGTGGCGACCGGCTAAACTGACGGAGGTAGTTTTTCGTGGATTTTCAGTGGAGGACTGTCGTGCTCAGGGTTTATTTTTCGCACTCTCCCATAGAGTTTCATGCAAATCCGTTTCTGATTTTTTTTCTTCTCGCCGTAGCGCCATCTGTCGCAAATCGGGGGTACGCTATAAGCAGACGAGTACACAATCCAGTCACGGCGCTGCGGTAGGCTTCTATGGTGCGTTTCCTCACCTGTCTCATCTTACACCCTGGCCGCAACCTACACCGAGTTCTTTGTTCGAGCATCTTCGCGGCCCACCATGCTCAAGGCTGCGGTAACATCGACAGTGCGACAACTCGTAAGTAGGACCAGGGTGTAAAATAGACAAGTGGGGGAAACGAGAGCCAAATGAGCGACCGGATTGTGTCCACCTCAGTTTTCTTTTCTGTGGCACCATCTCTGTGGAGCAACGCGAACCTCACTCCGGATGGGCGACCGGTGGCGACCGGCTAAACTGACGGAGGTAGTTTCTCGTGGATTTTCAGTGGAGGACTGTCGTGTTCTAGGTTTATTTTTCGCACTCTCCCATAGAGTTTCATGCAAATCCGTTTCTGATTTTTTCTTCTCGCCGTAGCGCCATCTGTCGCAAATCGGGGGTACCTACAAGCAGACGAGTACACAATCCAGTCACGGCGCTGCGGTAGGCTTCTATGGCCGTTTCCCCACCTGTCTATCTTACACCCTGGCCGCAACCTACACCGAGTTCTTTGTCCGAGCATCTTCGCGCCCACCATGCTCAAGGCTGCGGTAACATCGACAGTGCGACAACTCGTAAGTAGGACCAGGGTGTAAAATAGACAAGTGGGGAAACGAGAGCCAAATGAGCGACCGGATTGTGTCCACCTCAGTTTTCTCTTTTTCTGTGGCACCATCTCTGTGGAGCAACGCGAACTCGCACTCCGGATGGGCGACCGGTGGCGACCGGCTAAACTGACGGAGGTAGTTTCTCGTGGATTTTCAGTGGAGGACTGTCGTGCTCTAGGTTTATTTTTCGCACTCTCCCATAGAGTTTCATGCAAATCCGTTTCTGATTTTTTTCTTCTCGCCGTAGCGCCATCTGTCGCAAATCGGGGTACCTACAAGCAGACGAGTACACAATCCAGTCACGGCGCTGCGGTAGGCTTCAGGAGCCGTTTCACCTGTCTATCTTACACCCTGGCCGCAACCTACACCGAGTTCTTTGTTCGAGCATCTTCGCGCCCACCATGCTCAAGGCTGCGGTAACATCGACAGTGCGACAACTCGGGGCAGGACCAGGGTGTAAAATAGACAAGTGGGGAAACGAGAGCCAAATGAGCGACCGGATTGTGTCCACCTCAGTTTTCTCTTTTTCTGTGGCACCATCTCTGTGGAGCAACGCGAACTCTCACTCCGGATGGGCGACCGGTGGCGACCGGCTAAACTGACGGAGGTAGTTTCTCGTGGATTTTCAGTGGAGGACTGTCGTGCTCTAGGTTTATCTTTCTGCACTCTCCATAGAGTTTCATGCAAATCCGTTTCTGATTTTTTTCTTCTCGCCGTAGCGCCATCTGTCGCAAATCGGGGTACTTACAAGCAGACGAGTACACAATCCAGTCACGGCGCTGCGGTAGGCTTCTATGGGCCGTTTCCCCACCTGTCTATCTTACACCCTGGCCGCAACCTACACCGAGTTCTTTGTTCGAGCATCTTCGCGCCGCACCATGCTCAAGGCTGCGGTAACATCGACAGTGCGACAACTCGCAAGTAGGACCAGGGTGTACAGACAAGTGGGGAAACGAGAGCCAAATGAGCGACCGGATTGTGTCCACCTCAGTTTTCTTTTCTGTGGCACCATCTCTGTGGAGCAACGCGAACTCTCACTCCGGATGGGCGACCGGTGGCGACCAGCAAACTGACGGAGCGTAGTTTCTCGTGGATTTTCAGTGGAGGACTGTCGTGCTCTAGGTTTATTTTTCGCACTCTCCCATAGAGTTTCATGCAAATCCGTTTCTGATTTTTTTTCTTTCGCCGTAGCGCCATCTGTCGCAAATCGGGGGTACCTACAAGCAGACGAGTACACAATCCAGTCACGGCGCTGCAGTAGCTGCTATGGGCTGCTCCCCCACCTGTCTATCTTACACCTGGCCGCAACCTACACCGAGTTCTTTGTTCGAGCATCTTCGCGCCCACCATGCTCAAGGCTGCGGTAACATCGACAGTGCGACAACTCGTAAGTAGGACCAGGGCGTAAAATAGACAAGTGGGGAAACGAGAGCCAAATGAGCGACCGGATTGTGTCCACCTCAGTTTTCTCTTTTTCTGTGGCACCATCTCTGTGGAGCAACGCGAACTCGCACTCCGGATGGGCGACCGGTGGCGACCGGCTAAACTGACGGAGGTAGTTTCTCGTGGATTTTCAGTGGAGGACTGTCGTGCTCTAGGTTTATTTTTCGCACTCTCCCATAGAGTTTCATGCAAATCCGTTTCTGATTTTTTTTCTTCTCGCCGTAGCGCCATCTGTCGCAAATCGGGGGTACCTACAAGCAGACGAGTACACAATCCAGTCACGGCGCTGCGGTAGAGCTTTCATGAGCCGTTTCCCCACCTGTCTATCTACACCCTGGCCGCAACCTACACCGAGTTCTTTGTTCGAGCATCTTCGCGCCCACCATGCTCAAGGCTGCGGTAACATCGACAGTGCGACAACTCGTAAGTAGGACCAGGGTGTAAAATAGACAAGTGGGGAAACGAGAGCCAAATGAGCGACCGGATTGTGTCCACCTCAGTTTTCTCTTTTCTGTGGCACCATCTCTGTGGAGCAACGCGAACTCGCACTCCGGATGGGCGACCGGTGGCGACCGGCTAAACTGACGGAGGTAGTTTCTCGTGGATTTTCAGTGGAGGACTGTCGTGCTCTAGATTTATTTTTCGCACTCTCCCATAGAGTTTCATGCAAATCCGTTTCTGATTTTTTTTCTCTCGCCGTAGCGCCATCTGTCGGAAATCGGGGGTACCTACAAGCAGACGAGTACACAATCCAGTCACGGCGCTGCGGTAGGCTTTAGGCTGTTTCCCCACCTGTCTATCTTACACCCTGGCCGCAACCTACACCGAGTTCTTTGTTCGAGCATCTTCGCGCCCACCATGCTCAAGGCTGCGGTAACATCGACAGTGCGACAACTCGTAAGTAGGACCAGGGTGTAAAATAGACAAGTGGGGAAACGAGAGCCAATGAGCGACCGGATTGTGTCCACCTCAGTTTTCTCTTTTTCTGTGGCACCATCTCTGTGGAGCAACGCGAACTCTCACTCCGGATGGGCGACCGGTGGCGACCGGCTAAACTGACGGAGGTAGTTTCTCGTGGATTTTCAGTGGAGGACTGTCGTGCTCTAGGTTTATTTTTCGCACTCTCCCATAGAGTTTCGTGCAAATCCGTTTCTGATTTTTTTTCTTCTCGCCGTAGCGCCATCTGTCGCAAATCGGGGTACCTACAAGCAGACGAGTACACAATCCAGTCACGGCGCTGCGTAGGGCTTCTATGGGCCGTTCTCCACCTGTCTATCTTACACCCTGGCCGCAACCTACACCGAGTTCTTTGTTCGAGCATCTTCGCGCCCACCATGCTCAAGGCTGCGGTAACATCGACAGTGCGACAACCGTAAGTAGGACCAGGGTGTAAAATAGACAAGTGGGGAAACGAGAGCCAAATGAGCGACCGGATTGTGTCCACCTCAGTTTTCTCTTTTTCTGTGGCACCATCTCTGTGGAGCAACGCGAACTCTCACTCCGGATGGGCGACCGGTGGCGACCGGCTAAACTGACGGAGGTAGTTTCTCGTGGATTTTCAGTGGAGGACTGTCGTGCTCTAGGTTTATTTTTCGCACTCTCCCATAGAGTTTCATGCAAATCCGTTTCTGATTTTTTTTCTTCTCGCCGTAGCGCCATCTGTCGCAAATCGGGGTACCTACAAGCAGACGAGTACACAATCCAGTCACGGCGCTGCGGTAGGCTTCTATGGGCCGTTTCCCCACCTGTCTATCTTACACCCTGGCCGCAACCTACACCGAGTTCTTTGTTCGAGCATCTTCGCGCCCACCATGCTCAAGGCTGCGGTAACATCGACAGTGCGACAACTCGTGGGCAGGGACCAGGGTGTAAAATAGACAAGTGGGGAAACGAGAGCCAAATGAGCGACCGGATTGTGTCCACCTCAGTTTTCTCTTTTTCTGTGGCACCATCTCTGTGGAGCAACGCGAACTCGCACTCCGGATGGGCGACCGGTGGCGACCGGCTAAACTGACGGAGGTAGTTTCTCGTGGATTTTCAGTGGAGGACTGTCGTGCTCTAGGTTTATTTTTCGCACTCTCCCATAGAGTTTCATGCAAATCCGTTTCTGATTTTTTTTCTTCTCGCCGTAGCGCCATCTGTCGCAAATCGGGGGTACATCTGCAAGCAGACGAGTACACAATCCAGTCACGGCGCTGCGGTAGGTTTCTATGGGCCGTTTCCCACCCGTCTATCTTACACCCGGCCGCAACCTACACCGAGTTCTTTGTTCGAGCATCTTCGCGCTCCACCATGCTCAAGGCTGCGGTAACATCGACAGTGCGACAACTCGTAAGTAGGACCAGGGTGTAAAATAGACAAGTGGGGAAACGAGAGCCAAAATGAGCGACCGGATTGTGTCCACCTCAGTTTTCTCTTTTTCTGTGGCACCATCTCTGTGGAGCAACGCGAACTCTGCACTCCGGATGGGCGACCGGTGGCGACCGGCTAAACTGACGCAGGTAGTTTCTCGTGGATTTTCAGTGGAGGACTGTCGTGCTCTAGGTTTATTTTTCGCACTCTCCCATAGGAGTTTCATGCAAATCCGTTTCTGATTTTTTTCTTCTCGCCGTAGCGCCATCTGTCGCAAATCGGGGGTACCTACAAGCAGACGAGTACACAATCCAGTCACGGCGCTGCGGTAGGCTTCTATGGGCCGTTTCCCCACCTGTCTATCTTACACCCTGGCCGCAACCTACACCGAGCTCTTTGTTCGAGCATCTTCGCGCCCACCATGCTCAAGGCTGCGGTGACATCGGCAGTGCGACAACTCGTAAGCAGGACCCTCGTTACTCAACCCGACATTTGAAGTCATATAACGTGCGCTTTTTAAAACTCATTCATTAACTCGTAATACCACTTTTGTTTCACCTACAACCACCATTCGTGAATCCCGAGTCCCTTTTTTTATTCTTAGCATCACAACCGCATTGCCCCCTTCTCGTTCCGTAGTGCGCACGTGCCCTGAGTAGTCTTCCCCTGCTTGTCGATGAGCGCTTTACGACAGCGCTCGCGTTATGAAGACGACTGTATTTACAGACAACTTTCCCACGAAGTGTTCAGAGGTCCAAGGTACCTCCTGTTTGTCATATACTACTTTAAGAGATACCGGGTACAATAAAAAAGAAATACCCCGTTCTTTTTTTCGCCCGCATAAGAAAACAAACAATCGCAGAAAGCTGTGGATGTGACATCCGCGGCCATGATAGAATGCAGAAGTGTGAAGACATACCGTTATCTTGATCAAAATATAAAACGAAAAACCGACATTTTTTTCATGTGCCGAAGTCCACCTTGACTTATTATCCGTCAAACCAACGAATGACACTTGGGGCGCCTGGGGCATTTATATTAGTGAAACTAAATTGTAACAAGAAAAAACAAAATTGTGTTTTTTGTGGCAAGTTTTTTGTTTGTTTTTTTAATACTGATTTAGTTCTACAGGCGATCAACATGCAATATCTTTTTGACAAAGTATAGGCTGAGGGGTACGTCGGCTAATGGAGAAATATCGTTTGTCTGTTTCATCTCTTGACCATGGTAAGCTCATGTTCTCAAACACTTGATTTCTACCTCAACCATTAGCGTCGAATTCGATTGGGTTTGAGCTTTCGGTTGCGCATTTTTTTATAAATGTGTGGACAAAAATGGGTAACACTATCTCAATCGGACCTTGCTGATTTCGCGAACGCGCAAAGCGAAAAGAATGTTCCGCCCCTATACTTGGCGCACTACACGCCAGCTTCCCCGCAGCGCGTTGGTACTTTCTAGACCATTCTTCGCCAATGAGGAGCTCGCATTGAAAATAAAAACGAAGACGAAACTTTTGCTTCGCGATTTAGTCACTCCACCTCTAAAGAATTCTCCTAAAAAGTGGAGACTGCTCACCTTATTTACATCGTGATCCTTGATAAGAGAAAGAGCTCTTTCTGTGAATATCCTCGTAGAGTAGTGACCCCCTTGATATCGAACAGGTGTTGTGTCATTCCAAAAGTCCAGTCCAAGCTCGGTCTCATTATTAACCACCTGAAATAAAAATAAGTAACCAGAGTAGTCGAAAACCAAGGTATACATTGTAAAAATGGGTTTGGGAGTTCATTTTTCTGCAGAACATGGAGGCAGCCGATTGCGGGGAACACTGCAGGGATCATAGTGAATGAAGAAGCAAAAAACAAGATGAGAGCACAAGAATGCGAAGTACGCAGGACCCAAAAACATCACGTTAAACTTTCTCATTTTCCCTGTGCATATTGCGCTTTACAAGTTCAATCCACAAACAAACAAGATTCGCGCGTATTTTTTTATACAGTCCGATATGTAGCATGACAGAGTATATAGTACACATTTCTGCCCGGAGGGGGAGGGGAGAGGGGGGGGGCGCTGGAATTTAACTATTTTCGCTGTTTAACTCTTGCTCCCCAACGAGTTCTGTACCGCATGGCTTAATGATTTCCTGTTGTGTCCCGAATTGCAATTCAACATCGGGTAAGACTCCTTGCGTGCCTGTCCGCCAGCTGCCCAGTGATGAATCAGCTAAGCACCGCAAGAGAGGAGATGGTGCCAAGGGAGAGCCTTGTGACGATAAATCACCATCTACGGTCGTATGAAAGCATGCACTCTGAACAGGGGAAAAGGTACTGGGATATACTGCATAAAGAAGCTTGTCCCTAAAGACGTGCTCACGGTGTTCAATGGTTCTTCGAAAGACCTAATGCCTGCATTCAAGGAGGCCCGAAGAGAACCAGTGCATCTGCATCGCGCAGAAAGCGAAATGTGGATGTGTTGGCTCCCCATGAGGACTGTGTACAGACCAAGCAATATCAACCCAACAGCTCTCCAGCAGCACTCCCGTACCTTTGACTGAATTGCCACACTAAGTAGTCCTCGGGTAAAGTAGTGACACCTCCTACGGCCGCGCTGATGCCGCAGCTCCCGGCCGCCCAATGGCGCTTCCAGCCAACTATGTGCCAGGGCCACATTGCAACCATAGATGTTGTCATACCTCACTGGACAGGCCACAAGACAGCGAGCATTTATCCAGTCCGGCCGTGTCAAATCGTACTCTTAACATCGTCGCTCGCACGAATCCTGTGGTTCGTCTGCAACTGGCTGTCCTCCATGTTCTACAGGAAATTGTACCGACAGACTTCTTTTAAGACTACATAAACGTGCTAAGCAAATAATGCATTTTTTAAACGGATGTTGCGGAGCATTCAATCAGGCGCCTTATTTAATTGGTGTAAAGGTTTATCAGATTGCCGCCAAAGATAAAGGACAGCGACGTTGCACGTTGACACTAGCCCGATGACACGGTATTATGCAAAATGTTTTCACCTAAGCCCAGAGTTGGTCACACCCGGCGTTACAAGACCTAACTCAGTTCAAGCTTCCTAGAGGTTATATATAAGTTTTTATATTGTGGCACATCAACCCGAAATGATAACAATATGTTTCAGGATTGCTTCTACCGACACAGAAACTCTCGAAGCATATGAAGCTCCTAGGTTCCGTACAAAAATAAACTTTCCCTGATAAAAACGCATCTCGCAATATTTAGGTCGTGCAACTCGATTGAGCTAAGGAGGGATTCCAAAACGCGATTTTATATTTCCACATTCTCCTCAAATAGATGCAGCAAATAAAAGCACATCGCCATACCACAAATAAGTTTCGCGACCAAAATATTTGACATACAAGATATGATTTCTTGTGAAATTGTACTTTGTGACATACGCCACTTTTGAGGCACTCTCAACTAAACTTTTCTTAAAGTTTAGTGGTACCTTAACATGGGAATTGCAAATCGTGTATATCTAGTCCTGCTCCCACATGTTGTGTTTTGACTTTGAGGCGTTTATCCCAAATTCTTTCAATATTTTTTTTTCGCTGACATTTATTGTAAAACATGATATGCATCAAGTTCTAGGAAGTGTGCTCACCGTAGAAAATGTGTGGCTGTAATAGTCTTCGCCACCGTTGTAGTAGCCGTAGAAAGAATCAAATCCCCGGTAAGTCGGCGTGTAACTTTTCTTGTAATAACCTACGCCCCACTGCAAAACAAGACGAAACAAATTAAGGCTCCAATCCACACTGTGAAGGTGGTTGGACAGCGAAGCTGTGGTATCACCTGCTGCGATCGCACTGCACAACAGACACTTTTATGTCGAACGCCACCAGGTGCTGCTCCTGGTCTTTAACGTGCCAGAGAACTTCCGGTTTTTAAAAATAATGAACAATGGCTCACCTTAGCACCGCTGCTTGAAATGTAGATGAAACGTTTAACCACCAATTATCCAGGTGAACACCAAAAGAACGAAGAAGTGCGATATCTGTTAAAATGTTTCGAATATCCTTGCAACCCAAATTGTTTCCTCCAAGATGTTAAATTGGACAGCCGAAGGCCCTCGTTAAATCTCCAACTTTGTTGTCCGTGTAGCATTTATGCTTCCTAACACTGGGGATATAAGCAAGCTCAACAGGCTTGCAAAGACGGTGCGACCGGAAGTCGCTTGGGACGCAAGCGGCAGTAGATGTTTGTAAACAGCAAAAGGGTCGGTACCAAATGATTGACGAAACAAAGAGTGAATGCACTGTACCAAAACTTTTGTTTATGTATGAAAGACTTCATAAGCTGCCGTTGCCGCGGCAGCTTATGCAACCGCAATCTTTACCGAGGAGCGGGAAGCGCTACGTGTTTATCATCGTTCGCGCGCCTTATCATCTATCACGTGGTTTAGACAAGTGTTGGGGTTCCCTTTATTCAGTGGCGTAGCTAGACCATCTGGCACCCGGGGCCCCTTAGGTCTTTTGTCACCCCCCCCCCCCCCCACCCCCGCCCCCGAGACCGCAAGCAACAGCGTGCCGGCGGCCGCCATTTTCTTAAACAGAGTTTCGAGGCAATTCGGTAAGATGTTGTCGCTAAACGCGAGCCTCTAAACCGCACGCCTTAAAATGGAAAGTAACGCAATCAAACAATCGTTGGCATACGGTACACTGCGGCGCTGAAGCAAGTCCGTCCACGCAGATTTCCGAAGCTCGACGGTCTCCAGTCATGGCACGCTGTGGCAACAGGGAAACGCCGCTGCCGTCACAACATCACGAATTCACTTACCAGAACACTACATTGTGACCGCCTACCGACGGCGAGCGACGCGCTTCTAGAACCTACGGCGCGGGTCAGAGAGCGAGGGAGCTTGCTGAGCAGAAGCCTTTCGCCAGCACCTCCTCTCGGCACTTCCCCCTCGGCGCGTGGTGCGCGCCGTGCACGGGTGGACAGGCATGTGGTGAGAGTCCGGGGTGAGGAGACGACACGCTGAGAGTCTTACCCAACACGTTTACCCTCCCCGCGACTCTCGTGTAAGACCTTCGTGTGATTTCTTCTTTCTTCGTCTGGCGCCTTCTCTTGCTGTCTCGGCGCAGTCCGGCCGTGGTCGGCGCAAGCCAGCGTCGTGTTGCGCTGGGTTTGGCGTAGACTAGGTGGCGTTGGCTCGGCGTGCCCGGGCACAGCTCTTTCTCGAGTGCTCCCGCACTTTCCGCGATTGTTTTTTCCGCCGGTGCGCGATGACTTTGCGCGAGCCAAGCCAGTTTTACATCTGCACCAGACACGTTCGTGTTGAAGAGTGGTGACCTCATGCGTCTACATATTCTTTGCCACTTACGAACCAGTCAAGCCGGAGGCGGCCGCCATAAGCGGCACCCCCTCGTGACTGAGACTCCTGAGTACCCGGGGCCCACGGCCCCGGCCCCCCCTGTTACTACGCCACTGCCTTCATTGAAACAAGGAGTCAAAACCACATGATAAATGATAAGGCGCGCGAACAGGTGATCAGGCGCGCGCGATGGTTGTCGACGGACACGAGAAAAACCCGAACTACAAATCATATACAGCATCGCTGTAAAAAAAAAAAAAGAGTATATCGCTATTGTTGCAATTGTAATTCAAGCGCACAAACACACCATATACAATTACCTTTCCGATTATGTGACTGGCGTAGCCGAGTTCCTTCAGGTACTCTGGCATTATCGTGAAATTGGGAGACAAGCCCCAAGGTTCCGCTTGGTACACCATGTTATGCTGCAGCCCTGTGTGCAGCGAGATCACTGGTTAGGTTCCGTTATCGTTGCCCACCAGTCGGCCATCGGCAAAATTTTTGTATGACGTCAACACCAACTGTGATTTAATTGAAAAGTTAGGCTTGCGAAGAAGTAATAAAATGAAGAACATCAAACGTCCCTTTTCTAAAATTAAGCAAGAAGCCACTTACGCAGGTGACATCTCTCGGCCCAGCGAGAAAAACAAACGCACCCTATAACACCATATCAACCGCGAATTTCAGAAAGTAAAAATTTCAGTTACTAAAGTGAACAGCGTGGATAGGAAAGAGCGGCATTTTGGTCATTCACACGATATATTTTACACCTCAAAAGTGTAAATCAGGGTCCCACCGGGCTTAACACCCGAACGAGTGTTACTGCAACACACTTTAAATCAATGAACACAAAGTAACTGCGCAAACAATCTGGTGTAAAGTAATCATTGCTACGAAGAACCCAGTGATTGAAGTAACATAAGGGAGAGAACAAACACTGGATGTTGGTGCACAGCCTAAAAGTAGCACCCTGGGGATATAGGAGCAGACAAGATGGCGAACGCGGCCAAAGCTATGATCGCGATGTGACCAATCACGGAGGTCCGAAAGCGTATCGTCATGGCGCTCGTCACCTGCCTACTTTCACCTGCTAAACCAATTATGGACAGTCTATATGTGGCGCTATCCAGCGTCATAGTTTTCTGCGAGTGATTTGTTCAGTCAGTGATAGAACACGCGAAGAGACGGCGAACATCGTGACAATGCATTTTTTTGGAACAGCTTAATTGGATCGATCGTATCGTAGCATTGGCTGCGATCGAACTTGATGAGAAACGCAATATATTTTTTTTCACGAGCAACACGTTTACAAGCAATACGCACCAGATACAGATGCATACAGACTAAATAGATTTACTACCTTAAGGGTGTCAATCTTTTACAGCGAAGCTGTATATGACTCATTGGTCGGAGTTCCTCGTGTAAACGTCCTCCAAGAAAAATAAATAAAACACCTTGAGCAATCCTAAAAGTGCATAGATTCTTTGGAATCACGCATACAACATACAGGACAGCATTCGTTTCGATAAAGAAGAAGTACAAAACAAGCATCCGAACCACATATTTGATGATAAGTCGCGCCTGATAATGATACGAAGTACGTTGCGCTCACCGCATACGATTTTCCGGTAAAGATTACTGTTCTGCAAGCTGCCATCGTGACGGAAGCTTGCGATGTCGGGAGTGACGTCATTAGCCTTTCATATATAAAAAAAATGCTGGTACAGTGCATTTACTTTTCTCTCGTCAGTCATTTGGTATAATGCAGTGGGCAATCTGTGAAGGTGATACCACAGCTTCGCTGGCTAACCACCTTCACAGCGTGGATTGGAGCCCCGATATTTTGTTTTTAGTGAATAGATGAGAAGTTCACAACATGTGAACACGTTTTTGATTTAGTAAATCTTGGTGCCATCGTTTATGCACCAGGACTCAATACCTCAACTTGCAAGGAAACACCAATGGTTGTCGTCGCCATGGTGACGCGACTACTTATGACAGCCAATGGTAGTGAGGCATCGCGTGCGAGTAGAGCCCTGCTGCGGTGGTGACACTATAATGGCCGCCAGGGTTCAAGATGTAAACGTCAACGATATCCGCTAAATTTAGCGGGAGCGCCGCCTAATCGTTGTTTATTTGAGTGACGCTTTCTCGTAATTCTGAATGCGGAACGCGTCTTAACGGAAGCGATGTTCGGATTTGTGTACCCAACATTACTATATTTATTCGCGTTGTTGATATCGTAAAGTCACGTGACAAAACGAACCTCGCACCGTCAGTCATGTATTACCTTGACGTCACATGACCTGACGTGGCCTCGACGTGCGCCAGGTTTCCACGTCAGCCTGTAGTGACACTTAGCTAGAGTTACCACGTGCGCCATAGTCAACGTTACTAGATTTAGCTCAGTTACTCAACTGCCCATAAACGCTAATTGCACGAGCAGTACGCCCCCCCCTCCTCCGTCCCCCCCCCTTGACCCCATGACTTGCCTCTCGTCGATCGACGCGCTACCGTTTTGGGGGGACGACTGATATGGCATAACTGCAGTGTATTTTATAGAATACGTATGTTTCGGAGCAGAGCGTCTAGGCGGGGTTCCACAGTACTCTATGGAACGCATAGTTCTGAAACGAAAATCTAGATGGCGCCTCAAACGACTGGAGGCGGACTGAAGGGAGAAGGGGCGGGGGGGAGGCTTCCCCACTTTGCGGGAGTTCCACAACTGAGGCAATCTAGTAACGTAGGCCATAGTGGAACCAATCACGTGACGACGTATCCTAGCTATGGTGTCATCGTCGCTAAGTCTGTTGACTTCACTTTCGCTTCGCTGTCCTCGACATGGTACGGCCAGTATGGCTACGCAACGGCCGCGGTTTTGTCAATTCAGTTCCGTATCAGTTTATTTTTGTTCATAGAGAGAGAGGGATTACCTTGCAATGGTCCTTTTAAACCAAGGTCCATTCTCCAACGGGACATGGGGATGTGACGTGACCTCACGCCACGTCATGTGGCTGCGAGACGGTCTAACCACAAGCCCGAATTTGCGTCCATATCGCTAGTAAATTCTGCTTAAAGGATACTTGCTGGGTACATCGACTAGAGCCGCACTTTTTTTGTAACTCTTCTCTGGAAACGCTATAGAGCAGTGTGGGCGGTAACGCGACACACGTAACGGTGTTACTGGTTACGCGTTACTTTCTCCGTAACGTAGTACTCGTCACTTTTTTTTTAGACAGGAACGGATATACGTACTTAGATTTTCATCCATTTCGAGTAACGTGTTATGTGTAATCATGCTGCTCCTTTAAGGCCAAGACTTTAAAAAGAAAATGTACATCAAACGTTTTTCGTGCTGTTTGGGTGCCATAGTAATGAATTCTCGCAGACACCCCTCCATAGCTTCGAAATATTCTCTCTCTTTTCGCCACAGCAACAATTAAGCACTCCCAATTTAGAACCCCAACGCCCACGCCCTTTGTCTCATTGTGCAAAAGCGCTCTCGTCGTCAATGGCGGGCTAGGGTAGATACACCTCTAAAGAAAAGGGTGTAAAAGGTATCGTTACACCTTGTTCTATATAATAGACCCCAAAACTTCATCTCGACGTACAGAGCTTATAGTCGAACAGACGCCCCAAATTTTACGAGGGGCTTGATAACGGTGCGATATAACTCTTAAATAGCTAAAGTACGTAATGAAAGACCACATAAAGAAAACACCGAGTTTTTACAGTAGGGCCAAGAAAACCCCGATTATGTTTTTCGTAGTCACGCAAAGTGTACGTTAGCTATTTTAATAAGCTGTCGCCACGGCTGTCAATCCCCTCATAAATTTTCGGGCCGTCTGTTCGAATGTAGGGCGCTGTACGTTGAATTGAAGTTTTAGGGTGTATTATGTGGGACTAGGGTGTAACGATACACCCTGCTACAACCTTTTTCTGAGAGTGTAGACGTACGTCATTTAAGAGTAGCACAGAAAAAACGTGATTTACTTTTTACCGGTAACGGCGACGCATTCCACTTGTGTTTGAGGCAACGAGTTCGGTAACGCGTTCATTTTATGTACATGTAACTAGTAACCTATTTCGCTACTTTTTTCGTGACTCCTACAACACTGCTATAAAATCACAAGTTTTTCTACGTATTCTACCGGGTGATTCAAGGGGAGGCCAGGCTCTTTAAATCGACCGCAAAATTCGGTTTCTTAACCTATCGCGCTACGATTTTGTGCAGCGTTGCCCACAGATGGTGCATTTTTTTGTAAAATTTGCAAAGAGCGAACTTACCTGAGGAAAAAGTAAAGAAAGAAAAAGGCTTAGCTCCTATGGAAACGCAGCGACGCCACCGGTCTTCAAACAACACGGCGCCGTTTCGCACGGGAGACAAGAGATGGCGCAAGCGGTCGCGACGCCAACTGCCGCCAACGAACGAGCATACGACGCCGAGAGCCGGCGTCTTTAGCAGACAAGGAGCTGCAGTTCCTTGTTACCGCGCCTGTTTTTGTTTCTGCGACTGTCGCCGCCTGCGGAACGCGCGCCGCTTTTGTGTCGAAAAGATCGTCTGCTAAAGACGCTGGCTCTCGGCGCCGTATGCTCGTTCGTTGGCGCAGAGCCTCTGCGTTGGCGGCGTTCGTTGCGCCATCTCTTGTCTCCCGTGCGAAACGGCGCCGTGTTGTTTGAAGACCGGTGGCGTCGCTGCGTTTCCATAGGAGCTAAGCCTTTTTCTTTCTTTACTTTTTCCTCAGGTAAGTTCGCTCTTTGCAAATTTTACAAAAAAAATGCACCATCTGTGGGCAACGCTGCACAAAGTCGTAGCGCGATAGGTTAAGAAACCGAATTTCGCGGTCGATTTAAAGAGCCTGGCCTCCCCTTGAATCACCCAGTAGGATAAGTCAGCGCCGCCAGCGTAGCAACGTTCTTTTTCGCAATTGGGACGTCTCCTCTTCCTACCGGTGTGAATAGGTAGAGGCTAGTCAAGAGTGGCTCCCCTGACGGCGAACACAGATACTGGATGTAGTAGTTATTGAGGATGATTCCAGAAGCCGCCAAGACGTCCAGGTTTGGGGTCGGTATTTGGGGATTTCCGCGGAAGCTTGTGTCCGCCCATCCCTGCGAGGTTAAGTATTAGGCGTTATTCAAATGAGCGTCATCCGAATATATTGAATGTATAAGTTCCTCAGCCGACTGGAGCGACCCACCCAGAGCCGTGCAGTAATATTCGGCTGTGTCGGCACAATATTGTTCGCAATATGCCGAGATCCCGTTCTCCATCAGTCCCGATATCATGGCGAATATCGTTTAAAAACACTGGCAGTGCTTGCCCAAGATCCAGTCGACTACTGGCAGCGTCGGCTGAGTTCCCGCCGGACATCGCGTATATCGGTCGAGTACTGGTAGCGACGGCTGAGCATCTGCCGGGCATTGCGTGTATAGCGCTCCAGTGTCGGCGAAATGCCAGTTTGCACGCTTTGTGCTTCCTCATTCAGCGCCAAACAGTATTGTACTGGCAATAATATTCCCTGAGTAGGGGAACAAAGGGGACAAAGGACAAACACAAATCTCCAAACACAGCTATAGGTGACTGGTGTGCGACCGAAAAAGTCCGCCTGGTCCGGGTATCGAACGCGGGACCTACCCATTTCCAGTGGTGCTCTACCAACTGAGCTAACCAGCTGGCACTACGTTGGCAAAATTAGTGTAGCTTGTACAGCACGTCCAAGCTTGCGGCGCATGACTCCACAGAATAATTTCGAGAACCACGCAGGGTCCGAGCCTTGCGAGCTGCGAGCATTAGACAAGTAGCCTACACTGTTATCAAGAAATTGAAGAGGACCAAGTTGGGACGGGCTACCTGAAATCACATGTGAGACATGGTTTTGTGAAAACAATATTAATTTTGCCACAAAGCCGTTTAAACTCTTATCTTATAAAAACATCAGAGGCCTGTCAATCTATACTAATCTCCAATAAAAATGCAAATTAAAACATCTTTTTCAATTTGTTTGCAGGCAAAAACATGCTTTCGAAACGATAGTGAATGATCTTGTTTGTAGTAAGTAATTGACAAATTTCCAATTTTGCCGATCTCCCAGGTTTCAGTGGCATCGTCGCGCTCCAGTTTTTCCCCGTTTCTTTCGGCCGTCAATGCTATGGAATTATAATATTTGATTTGATGTAATGTGATCTGAAATTAACCAGATTTTTTTGCTGGAGCGGCGTAAAAATTTCAAAGGTCCAGCTAATCAAAATTAAAGTAGCACGTTGAAGTTATACCGATATATCGATGTTTGTCTTCTATGTCCCTCTTTCGTTATCGTAATCACAAAGCTGTGTAGCGAATAATTTTTTTATTAATATTGCGGGGTGAATTTGTACACGTTCTTGGCTTACGTGTCCAGCAAGTTTCACCTGTCTCCGAGCTTGTGGATGTTCTTTTACTGCTTTATGCTTATACCGGATGTTTATTTTTAATGTAAAAATTATTATTAAGACAAAGAGCTCATTGCTACGTGATTGCGGTCTTCAACTGGAATTTTTGAGGGGCGGCAGGTATTATACTAGCAGATAATCGTTGTGTTTTGTAGGGTATTGAACTCAAATTGGTTAATTAACTTTTTCTAATTTGTCGCCTTACAGGTCATGTTGCAATTTCAGTTTTAGAGGCTACCACCGTGGAAGGCTAGTTCAATTTACGGAAAATAAAAAAATTTACGGCTTGGAGATATTCGCTGACAAACATTTCGTCCTATCGGCTGCAATTTCATAGTTGTTTGTCGTGATATTTTTATTTTTTTATTTCCCAGCCTTTGCAGTGTAAAGTTTGTCACCGAATATCTCCGATCCGGTGACTTTGTTTACCTTACGTAAATTGATTTAGCCTTCGAGGGTGGTAGTTTATAAAATTGTACCTGCAACGTGACCTGAATAGCTACTAATTAAAAAGTCAATCAACGAATTATAGTTCATTTTTCTGCAAAGGGGCGGTTATTTGATCGTATAATCCCGCCGTAAATCAATTGCTGGATCGCTGAAATCAAACATATCTCTAAAATGAGAGCCGAAAATGAAGGCCACTTTCCTTCAACATCATTCCCGCATCGGCCGAATATGCTCAATCCGCGCCGTCATTACCGGTTCATAAACGACATTCACGGAAAAACGGTTTGTGCGCCAGCAAGCAGAGGGAGCTGACACCATTGTCCATGCTTCGACCACCGCCTTTTGTTAAGCGTCAGATCGACCTAAGAAATGTTCCGCTGAAATCGTGAGTATCAAAATGGTGCCGGTAAAGTTGTCCCCTACGGCGACAATATCGGCGTATCATCACAACGGTAGTCGCACTACTTTCCCGACCCCACGCGCATATTGGCTCAATGCTCCTGAAGTTTGAGAGGGGAGATACACAACCTGACCTTCCTTCCCGGAAACTTTCAGAGAGCCCCCAGCGCCCCTGCAGTCAACCCCTATGTTGCGGGGGGGGGACGTTTTTCTTGAAGTTTCCAGGGAGGGGGGGGGATGTCTCCCTAAAGTTTCGCGGGGTGAATATACTCCCCCGCCCTTCCGAAGCATAGGCGTAGACTGCGGGGGCGCTAGCTCTCCCAGTTTCCGGAAAGGGGGCGCAGATTGCCTATCTCCCTTCTCGAAATTCCGCCTGCGTCGAACATCTAGCGAGTCTTTCCACGGCTCCGTTTTTGTTTTTCATTCCGGTAAGCGCTGCCCGAGCAAGCGTTTCGACAAAGGTCTCCCCGCTCGCATTTAACGTTCTCAACGCACTTTCTCGAGGAAACACGACAGTTCAAAAACGACGGGCGAAAAACACGGAAAGCGAAGGTAGGAGAGGAGAAAGCAGACGGATTGCTAGAGGGAAAGGAGGGTGTAGTTTTGTTTCATTCCATTTTTCGCACTGAACAGTCAGACACGCAATGATGCTTCTTCCTTTCTCAAACCCTTCCTCTCTCCCTTGGTAACTTAATCTATGCTTCTCCTGCTCTCTTTCTTTTTCTCTCTCATGGTGTGGAGTTGGTCAGTTGCCCGTTGAAGTTGAGTGCGCATAATGCCGTCCCACTGAACAAGAATCAACTTGCTGTCTGGGCGTCTGACTCCGGCGTGGACTTTTGACACGGAGTTGACGGCTGCGTGCACGCTGTCTACACCTGCTGTTGTGGGCGGGGCCCTTGTGGAGGGTGGAGACCACGTTCACGTCTCCGGGCGGCAGGGTTGCAATACCATTGTTTGGTCTCTGATGGACGCTGCCTGGATGGAGAAAGATAACTCCTCGGTCTTAACAACCGGAATAACTTTTTGGCAGGTATTGAGGACTGCGCCCATTGTCAACGAATTGTGCGGATCCCCGTTGAACGTTTGACATTGCCTACCTTCTGTTATAGCTAGAAGTTGTAGCTAGAAGCCATCTCACTTTGTTGTGACCCTTGATTTAAATTACGTCGCGAGTTAAGCACGTGCCTTGTTGTAACGATATCCGTGCCTCGCCTAGACCTATTTAAATTTTGTTCATTTTCTATTCAACTTCGACTTTTTCTGTCGAGTCCACGCTGCACGCGGCGACCATTGCGGCATCAAAACAAAAGTCATGCTTAATTGTTTTTTTTTTTTTGTAGTGTGGTTCACTGATAAAGACTTAGTACGTAAATCATCGATGCCAGTCTTACCTGTTTCTTTTTGTCATTTTTGGGGCGTAGAAAAAAGATCAACGGAGAAATGCCTCGTGAGGAAGCGGAAGACTCCTAACGAAGACGATAAGTGCTTGAGCTGCTCCTCATTGGGCGCGAGGTCCTCACCCTGTGGATCCATCACTTGCGAAACCTCGTCCATTGAAAAAATCAGGGAGCACTTCAAGCATGTCGGCAGCCGCCGTAATTACTGCATCCGCACACTTGTAAACGATTGGCAGCGCCTCGTTCCTAGCCCTCAATGAGTGCAGGGACGACGTTACAAACCAACCTGGATGCTCTACAACTGCCTTCACAACACATTGAGGGACAAGGACTCTTACCTTACCTTGTACAATATGGCTTTTCGAACTGGAAGAAAGGTTTGCAGATATTTTAAAGCCACGGGGCCTCCAGTTTTATTGGGCAGCCCTAGAATCCAAATCATCTGTAGATAAGGGTGTAAATGTTGCTTCTTGTTGTTTTAAAGCAAAGCAAGAGGAAAGGAAGGACGAGAAAGGCACTTGTAGCCATAGTATTGTCGTAGCACTACTTGAGATGTCAGGCCTCGCGGTGCGTGGCCATGATGATGCATAAAGCAACATAAGGTAACTCCTGGAACTACGCGCAAATGACATGCCATAGCTGCAATATTGGCTGTGCCAATCTGGGTACAGACGCCTTTCTCCTGAACATTTTAACGAATTGTTAGAAATGATGGCTCACGATGTTCCTTGCTCATTGACAAACGAGGTCCCCGAAGATGGGCATTTTGCAGTGATAGTGGAAGAGACAACAGATATATCGGTCAAAGAGCAGGCATCGATTTGCATTAGAATCGTCAAAGAAACATTTTGTGGTTTTTATAGCGCAGCAAACACGAAAGTGGCCACACTCTTTGCCATTCTCAAGGACACGGTCTGCCGTTTTAGCTTGCAGATTGACATGTGCCTTGGGCAATGTTACGATGGTGCCACAAAATGAGGGGCCAGCACAATGGGCTCCAAGTTCTCATGCAAGAGGAAGATCTCCGAGCGCTGTGCTTGCACTGTATGGCGCATGTCCTTGCTCTCGTGTTGCAGGGCGAGCCACAACGTGAACGTGTGTATGTGTCGTTACTTCGAGCATGATAACTGTTCTCATAAGCTTTGTAACGTGCTCTTCAAAGTGTGTGGTTTGTTTCATACGCTGCATAGGAAGACGAAAATATCAATTTGAGGAAATTATGTCCCACTAAGGTGAACCCTCAGAGCTACTTCTCTCTTGTCAGTAACTCTTAATTATAGAGGGATGATGGTATTTTTCAACAACCTAGTATCTAACGAGAGGTATGACGCTGGGGCAAAGGCGAGTGGATTCCTGAAAGTGCTGTCTAAATTCGGCGCATATTTTACTCTAAAACTGCTCTCCTTAATGTTTTCTCCTTTGTAAACTCTAAATACCGCATAGCAGAAGCTAAAACTGAGATGTGACTGAACAGAGAAAATAATACCAGCCGTTAGGGAGTGTTTAAACGAACTAAAGAAAGGATTTTCTCCGCTTTGGAACGAGGCATTTGCAGGGCAGCTCAGCTTGATGTTGACGAACCATCTGCTTCAACGCAAAGATAATGAATTACGACGCGCCGATATAATAATGAATCCGCAGGTCATGAACGCCCTTCCTTTGAGAGCATGTTTCAACAGCGGTTTTATGAGGCAATTGACGCGGTACGCCCTTGCTAGACGAAAGGTAGCCGCCTTCGACGTGACAGCACATGGCTCACATTGACCACTTTGTAGCAGGTAAAGAAGACAGCAGAAACCTCTGCGAGGTTTATGGAACATATCTTGAGCCTGGACGCCTTGAGCTGCACCGTGATATGCACATTAAAATTGCGACGCGAAGGAATATAACAATCAGCAGGTATCAGGATGTTGTAAAAGTTTAATCGGGCGCTAACTGTCTCTCGTCAGAAATGGCTACGCTGGTTAAAATTTCATTGACCATTCCTGTCACAATATGCATGTCAGTAAGATCGTTTTCCTGTCTCCGTCGCATAAAAACGTATATGAGGTCAACCATGCGACAATCCCGCTTAAATCATATCATGTAGCACTTCTGCTTGGCCAAAAATATCTCACCCGCAGAATAAACCTTAATGTCATTGCAGCTGGCTTTATTAAGCGATCAGCTGTACGACGATACACTTTTTTCATTGAGGGTTGAGATTTGTGAAAAAATTGCACTGTGCGTATTTTTGACGAGGGTGGAGTGTTGGGCGAGTTGGTGATTCATAATGGTAAAAAGGCGCAACACAACAACGCACAGAAAGGAAGGCACAGCGCTGTGTCTTCCTTTCTGTCTGTTTCATATTTTCCTTTATTTTGTTTATATGACATAGAGGCTTACACGATCGTCTTTTAGTTCCGTTCCGTTGCTCCCTGAGTCACTTTTGCTTGTCTCCGGCTGAATTCGTTTCTTGTTATTATATAACTGTTGAAAATGTGTTGTTCTTTTGGTGAAATTGTGTATACTTGCCCATTTTTCCTTGATTCTGTCGATGATATCAAATTGTGTTTAATTGATTGAGTCATGCTTGCGTCATGTTAATTTGTCAAGTGATTATCTGTACAAAGGTGACCTGCAGTGACGTTTTGTTTGCTCTTGCATTTTATGAATATAGCATTTGGAGGTACTTTGCTGTACCTAATAAAAATTAAATGGTTTTTGGACAAAAGTGTTGGATGCGAATTGGCAGCAATAATGGCATGTTTGCCTGTTTTCATGTAAAGAAAAAAGAGGCAACTGACGATGCCTGAGCGCCTGCGCTCTTGTGAAACTGCTAGGAAGCAGCGTCTCAACACGGAATGGAAGAGGGGAGGAAGGAGGTAAAATTAGAGGGACAGAGGTGAGAGGGGAAAATTTGAAAAGGAGGGCAATGCGGAGAAAAACGTGGGAGCAAATCCCTTTCCGCCGCCCCCCTCCCCCTTCCCTCGGAAAATTGAAAACTCCACGCCTATGCTGGGACCATACTACTAGACATAGCTTTTACGTGACGTAATCGCACCATGATTGTATTCAACCTTTCGTATAGACGAGAGAAATAAATCTAGTGGTATTAAATGTACGCTCCAGAAGGTGCGCGCTCAGCAGCGAGATCACCACAACGGCGGCAGGTGGGACGACAGCGCGAGCTACGTATGGTGACTGACAGAGTGAGAACAACACGGCGTAACCCGATATACACAGAAACGCTGGCTGCCGAGCTAAACTTTCTACTCCGCAACCAATAGAAGTTAGTGAGCTTCTGCAGAAACGGTCAAAACAAAACGAGATGCTCCCCTTGCTCTCGAGCGAGCTTAGCTCCACCCATTTTGATTTCATCAGCAATTTGCCGGGAGAATTGGGCCTTATGTTGTTGTCTTTTAAAATCGCCTAATGAGCACTGTGGACATGTTAAATCGCTACAATGGGAGAAAAGAGAACACAATAAAAATAGAATATTTGTGCGATTTTTGTGAACTATAAAAGTCACAAGAAACCGGTAAATTACAGAAAAATATTTCGCCACATTTCGCTCTTAGATACCTTACCAGCCGAAATCACTGGCTACTTGTTTACATAATTAATACTTTGGTGTGAGCTAGTCAGTTTATGTTCGTTCGAAAGGAAATTAGAAGCGAATAGTACATGTGGAAGGAACACATAAAACGTGGACGAGCGCTAACTTCATTTAGACAATCAAACAGACCCCGCACAGCGCACATGCGAAAGCACTCCCCAGCAAACAGCCACCACTTCCGATACGAAAGCTATCACAGAGTTGATAAAAAACGATTCAACCATTTCTTTCTTTTCTTCTTGTTATTAGCTCTTTTTTTACACACTTGGTTAAATCAATAAAAGAGGATTAAACACGCAACGCAAGCAATGTGCCGCAAGCTCCCCCCCCCCCATTTTTTTACGGATTTCAGGTGGATGCTCACGCGCCCTTTCATTTAAATAACGCCACGTGTGTGCGATATAGTACACATGCAAATTAATGGGATTCATACATTTCAAAGTTTTAATAATTTTGCCTTTATTTGGCTTTATGATTTTTACTTTGTGGTAAGTTTCAAAGAACCTGTATATCAGACCAAGCAGTATCACGTGCGGATAAAGAAAAAAAAAGGCTGTGAGCCGATTTTTAAACAAAAAGACGAGACCTGAAAAAGCTCCTTCCTGTCATTTTCATTCCGTCGGTTGCAGTATTGTTCTCTCTTATTGCATTCACACAAGTGCTTAACATGACACTCAATGCTCCAAAACCTAGCCAGTGTTTTTGTTTGTTTTTGATGATGAAACTATATGATGAAAGAAGACGGAACTGTTTAATTTTCCAAGAAATCCTCCATTTTCCACTCCTCTTTGCCCAATAATATATTGATCTTAGTATAGGCTACTAGTCAACATAACAAAAAACGAGAGTAAACATACAAACCTCCTACCACACCGGCCCCCCTTTTCTGCCAAAAACAAAATTGTGAATATGGATTTTAAATGAAATCACAAACTTCTCAAATAAACTTCATCCTTCGCGTAAGTTAAGCCGGAAGTTTACGGGAAAGAAAACACGCATTCCCAAAATGGGTTCTTTGATGACATCGTTCCAGCTCCGCAACACAAGATGTGAAATGGTGAACTTGAACGTTCGGGCTGATTCAAAACATTTGCGTTGACTGCGCACCGTTCGGATGCGTTGCGTTTTGCTTAGACTCCACTGCGTGGCCCTCGCTTACATTTCGACGCGAAGCAATGCCTGAGTCGTAATCAGTCGCAAGCGGTCGTAACTGGTTCGTCGTACTCAATTCAACTAAAATAAATTTTGATTTACTCCATTTCATAGAAAGTGAGAAAGGACAAAAGCTACACAACGTAGCTTGAAACGTTCCTGCCTCGCACATACTTTGACAGAATTGTCAGCACATTCACATGTGAAAACTATGCAACGTAAAATATAAAGAACACATCAATAATATATACATACACATCCTACATATGCAGCATTTATAGAATCAGAAGTTTTCAGTCGTTTCTGCAGAATATATTTTTTTTATTTATTTTTTTTATTTTCTACGTTAATATTTTGTTGAATGAGTTCGTTAAGGGTGGATGGTATAGCATGCTGAAGCCTTGCAATTCGTAATTAGTTTACCAACTAGAACTCAAAACGTCTGGACCATAGGTTACGTTACAGCCAGAACTATACGGACAGTGCGGTGTGAATGTACGATCAGCACGAACCAGGTCATCGGCCAGAAAGAAGATGATGTTTGGTGGTGTAGGGGCCCACACGACGACCACAGATGCTTGCAAAGAAATGGCGGTGAGCAGCCTGCAAGGGTCGCACCCCAGGGCGTTATCATTGAAAAGAAGCGAATGTTGCCTAAAATGTGCACGCCTCTCCAACACGAGAACGCAATCAATAGAACAAAGGGCAGTTGAAATCTTTCTATGCTGTCACTAAGAGACTAAAGAAACTTAGGGCCAGCAGAGTCCTTGGTATCCTATTATTGCTCCGCCACCAATCAAATTGCGGCATTTTCCCAAAGGATCCCGACGAACCAAGCTCGAGGCAAGAAGCAAGTACGTCATCAACCATGCCCTGAGTTTTTTTTATGTTGTTGGTTACTATGTGGAGCGCAAGTTTGTCTGCTTCTTTTGCAGGAGTTCTGGTGACGTCAGAACTCTGAGCCATCATTGGCTCTGATTGAGTAAGCTGACCTCAAAGCAGCTTGCTTTGAGGTCTACCCACTATCCTTCAATCAGAGCCAATCAGGGCTCGGCTTTTTGACGTCCCCACAACCACTGCAAAAAGAAGCAGACAAGCTTATGCTCTGCATAGTCTATGGTAAGAGCAAAGAGAGGTGTCCGAAAGAGGTTAGAAAGGGGGGGGGTGCGAAATTTCACTCGGGTTATTCGCGCATCCCACGGAAGGGACACTTTTGGCAACCTAGGTTTCCCTTTACATCCATCAAAGTTGATCAATTAATATAGTTAATTGCGTGGAGATTCCGAACGTTACTACTATTGCTCTTTTTCAGACGCGTTTTGCCGAATATTGTTACAAAAAAAAAAACAGTCATATATTTGAGTTTAAAAGGCGTAAGACAGACGTTATTTTTTCGAAAATTCCGTCCGACGGCGCCCCCAGGAGTATATTGTAAGACGCAGAAAGAGGGGGTGTCATGATCTTTGAATATATTTGTTGATAGGGAAATCGGCTGCCCGTGACTGCAATTTCGAGTTTTTAGATTGAGGTCAGAAGCCAGAAGATTGTGTTATCACCATAAATAGACAATCTCAGTTTCAACTTGAGTGGCCCTTTAAAGTGAGCCGGAATACAGTCGATGTCATCCTAAAATTAACTTCCTAATATGGTGATAGTATTTTGGTATCAAATTGTGAAAAATATCGCTTGTAAATTAAACTCAATAAATATGATCAATAAAATGTTCGTATAAAGATATTTAAAAATAACTTTCAATTACAAAATGACACGGCTATGTTTGCTTCTGTATTATAACCCTTTTCTTTGAAAACGCCACCAGGCGGTGTTCAAGTCTTTGGCATGCCAGGGAACTTCCGGTTCATGAGTAAAAAATTGTATTTACATTATATAAATAAATTTACTTGCATAGGTCAGTGGGATGTTTGATGTTTAGAAATCAGAACTAGTGTCTCAGAAGACGTGACATGCTTTGATGCAGCGGCTACGAAATCGTAAAAATAAGCAACAAAGCCCACCTTTACACCGCCGCTTAAAACGACGATCAAACTTTTAACCATTAATTCTCCAGGCAAACGCCAAAAGAACCAAGACGCGCGATATCTGTTCTAATTTTTCGAATGTTCTTGTAATCCAACTTGTCTCCTCCAAGACGTTAGATCCTACTGCCCATGGCCTTCACTAAATCTCCAACTTTGTTGTCTGTGTAGCATTTATGGTTTCTAGCACTGGCGACATAAGCAAGCTCGACAGGCGTGCAAACCCGTATGGAAATCTTATATCTGGGCCATATCTGGCCATATCAAACATTATATGATTATATACAGCCTATATACAGACTTATCTGGCGTATATACAGACTGATATGCCGCATAAACAGACATATCTGGCGTATATACAGACTTATCTGGCGTATATACAGACTTATCTGGCGTATATACAGACTGATATGGCGTATACACAGTCCTTATCTGGCGTATACACAGCCTTATCTGGCGTATATACAGCTTTATCTGGCGGCCGGTTTTCAATATATTAAGAAGTTTAAAAAAGTTAAAAATTTACTTTGTTAGCAAAATGTGAATGACTCCTTGTTCGCAAGCTAAATATTAGCACAAATAATCCCAAACTTCAGCTTTGGCAAGCTTAAGTTTGAGATTATTAGTGCTAATTTTCACGAGGATTTCAATATAGAATTAAACATTTTGAAGTGTTAACATTACGCCGGAATAGACAGTTTGCTAAATCCCCAAGCACCTCGGCCCGTACTCGAGGAATCATGGGGATGGTGTTTCTTCAGCTGCCTAGTGATCGGAAATTTCGACCAACTCTTTGATTACACAGTTTTGAGTGTAATTCAGAGTCACCCTGAACAAGTGTCGTATTGAACCCAAGTACCTGTCATATCACTTTTAACATTTTTCGCCAATGTCAGTACTGTGCATTCTGTTAACCTTCAACCTGGATGAGCTGCAGACATATCTCTTACATTATTATCATTCTCGTACAGCTTCAAAGACGCTGATATTAAGTTAGAAACGCTAAAAATGCTAGAAACAGCTCCGCTGAATCCGAGCTAAATCCCGGTTTTGGTTGTTGTGATTTCTCGGCTTTTAAGTAATTCGTGCTAAAACAACAATCACGAGAATGATAATCTTGTAAGAGATTTCGGCGCCTCAGCCTGGTTGAAGGTTGGACAGAATGCACAGTATCATAAACGCTGCCATTGACGAGAAATTTTAAAAGTGATATGACAGGTCCTTGAGCCCTTTGGGACGCTTGTTCAGGGTGACTTCGAATTACACTCGAAACTGTGTAACCATGGAATTGGTCAAATCTAGCGATCACTAGGGAGCTGGATCACCGTTCCTATAATTCCTCGAGTGCGGGCAGGGGCAATTGGGAGAATTGTAGACAATAAAAAAGATATAAAGTGCTGATTTCAGGCTTGTGTCATTTTGATATGCTTGGCCAGATCTGGAATTTCCTTACTTAGCTAGATCTGGGATTTCCATATCTGGCCAGGGATATCAGGCTATATCTGGCAGATATACCATATCAGGTTATATGTGGCCAATTTTTGATATGGACATATCTGAAATCTTCAGATCTGGCCAGATATAATTTTTTTGTAAGAGAAGACACTCCGTCTTTGGTCCGGAAGTCGCTTGGGACGCAAGCGGCGGTTCGTGTTTCTGAACAGTAGAAAGGCCTATACATGTTGTTTAATTTTAATTCTAAAATGTTTTTAAGGTGTTGAGAGTTTTTACTTGTACAAGACCATGTCATCATCGTCGGACGCGGCGCTGCGGACCTTCACGGTACGGGCGACTTGCCTTTCTGCGGCGCCACTGCACTCCTGAGCCGAAATAAATATCACACCATACAATACACGAGTGCCGTTTTCACCGTGAATTCATCGGTGTCGGCGTTCATTAAATGAGGTTATAATCATTTTTCCTAATAGGCTTATTAACTAAAATCCGTTAATAAGCATTTTTATTATTAGTTTTAGGGGTCATGTCGCACTTCAGCTACTCATGGGAATTACAATTAAAGGTCAGACCTATCGAAAGAGTTCGCAAAGAGGTAATTGTTTCTTAAATACTGACTGATAAATGTTGACGTTTTTTAACGCGATAAAAAGAATTCTTTGGAAAAATCAGTTGAAAGGAAGACGGTAAATATACCTTCCAAATATATTCTTGGAACAATTTCACATAAATTATGCAACATACACTTATACATATACATAATAGGGTGGTTAATTTTTAATTTGAACAAATGTTTTTCTTTAACAACCTTGTAAGGCTTACATGCTGTCTGTGCAGGTGAGTTATATGGCGAGAGGGACATAATATAAGGTGCTACTCCTAACTATAAGTCGCATGATTGACTAACATGTGTTGATTTACTTTCTAACTAGGGAAAATAAATACACGGTCCATTTTGAAACTTGCAGAGCTTAATTGAAAACCACTAAATCAATCAATTTCAGAAAGATACAAAGCACGCGGTCAGCGTCGGGACGCGCTGCAATTTACATTCGGGGCCGTCCGATAACGTGAATGATAATCGTTTCATCCGCCTTTACGTGACACTAACGTTGCGCCTGTTACACGAGTGGGCACTTTAGCGCTCCCCCACGCTTCAAATATTTCTTAATTTGACTGAACTTGTGGTTTTCTATTACGCTCGTGAAGGTTCTAGTAGGCCCTTGTGTTTATTTTCACTAATTAAAAGAGTTAATTAACCAGTTTGGCCATTTGAGTTAACGATCGAACTTATCATGAGGATATCCCCCTGGCCGTAATATTCACCAACACAGACTGCCTTGTGTACCTTATATCACGATTTCTTTGTATATATAGATACTTTTGAATTGGAGACAACCACTCTGGATATCGCACTGAATCAAGTCGTGCATCAAGAAACAGAAACCTAAAGCTTACCACCAGAGACAACCCTTCAAGTCCCTCATGTCTGGTTGCGTGTCAGTTCAGTGGGCTACACAACAGGGTTACTCGTTGAGAAGAAGTGAAACGTTTCCAGCACGTTACATAAGCTGCGTCGGTGTACAGGATGCGGTATAAATTTGCATCGTCGAACATGTGTTCGGTTTCAGAGATTCGTTTCAGCTGTGCGTCCATGTAGCTGCACAAGGGTTACGTAGGATGTGTTTACGCGAATCGCGTTATGCCATCTCGTATTTTCACCGTTAGTTTGTGTTAGAGTAAATAAAAAGGTTCCTTTTCTACGCATTTCCTCTTTAATTGTGCTATGTTTTTCGGCCTATTCTTTATTGCATCGTGCATTAGGGGCATTAACAATTTATCAGCACATGCATTAACCTGCAGCGTGCCCTTGTAGCAGACCACGAGGTTAAAATACAATACGAGAACATGTAAGTACCAACCCCTGCATCATGATTGCTTAATCACCTTGGGCATCTGCGAGACTTTAGATATACCAACCGTTTCAGCGAAGGCTTTCAAGAATCCCCAAAGGTAGTGTGATTGAGAAAGAAAAATTTCTTTCCGAGAACAAACTGCCAGCGACAACAACCGTCAAGGGGTGCATAAAAAATACTAGTTAGCAAAATAATGAACTAAATTTTATTATTACCTTATTCATTCTTGAAAATAAACATACGCATCTAATGAGAAACTTGCTAAGCACCATCGATAACCACAAAATCAACTGATTTTAGAAAGACATAAAGTACCGGCAATATTTTACGGAGATAAAAAGGAAAAAAAAAAGACCCGTTAGATTTGCGCACGTTTTCCAGTTTCAGTTTTTTATGTGACCTCATCTCAGCGCCGGCATTCCTGCTCCCCGGTGGCCGAGAAGGCCAACGCACGTGCGCTATTCTTCCTTCCTACGAGGGAAGCAAGGGGGCAGCTTCGTGCCTCGCGGTCACCGGGATGCATGACTGCAGACCGTAAGGTACGCTCCGATAAGGAAATTGTCAGTGATCTTTACCTTCAAAGTCCTATTATGCATAAATTGCATTGTAGGGAATCGGTGCATGACGTGACTTATATTTTCCCGCTGAATTTAGCGGGCAAACTGAATGGTTGTATAGGACACGTGACGTCGATTTCCCCGCTGAATTTAGCGGGGACATTGGATTGGTGTCTAGGTCACTGGACGTGAATTTTCCCGCTACATTTAACGAAGAAACTTTGCTGGCGTATAGGTCACGTGCTGTCGATTTCCACAAGCTGCATAAGTAACCGGACGTCAGGTGGAGTCGCGCGACGCCACTTTCCCCCAAATTTAGCGGGGAAACTGAGTTAGTGTATAGGCAACGTGACCTCCATTTTCCCGCTATATTTAGCGTGGAAACTGAGTTGGTCTGTATGTCGCGTTTTGTCACGTCACTTGACATCAGTTTTCCCGCTAAATTTAACTGAGGAACTGAATTCGTGTATTGGTTTCGTGATATCTATTTCCCCGTTGAATTTAGAGGGGAAATGCAAAGACGGGCGGACACAATTTTGGGACTCGGGGCAGTGTTAAAAAGCATTTCATGCTTTAAAACCAGGGTTGGACAGAGATACTTAAAAGGTATCCCAAAATACAAAATTTGAGGTATACACATAAATACATGTGTTTATGTGTATACCTCAATATTTGTATTCTGGAATACTTTTCCTGTATGTTTGTAATTGTATATTTGTATATGTATTTGTATATGTATTTTTATATATATATATATATTTCCATATTCGTATATATACAATATTTGTATTCTGGGGTACATAACGCAGATGATTAGATTATCATCACGTTCCGCCACTGCTACTTTTGCGCCTGTTGCACGATTAATAACTTTGGTGCGCCCGAGAGTTTCCCACCAGCTTCAAGTTGATCTAAAAAGTTAATTTAGTGGTTTTTAATAAAGACCAGTACGTTTCTAAATGGAACTATATGTCTATTTTCACTAATTAAAACGTTAATTAAGGAAGATAGCTACTTATCCCCTTTATCGCAAACATTAGTCACCTATTTGATGTCTCCCTGACCGTATAACCCACCTGCCCAAACTGTATTAGTGCTTCTTTTACGGATTTTTTCTAATAAATCGGTTCGAATTAAAATGAAACACAAAGTATATACCGTTTCATTTTTTTTAACTTAACAGATTTGTTTAAAAAAGCCGTGAAAGTTACATTTATGTGGTTTGTGCAGGTGAGTTATACGGCCAGAGGGACATAGCATAGGGGGCTAATCGTAACAGTCAGCTCGGCTGGCTAATCAATTAAATTCGTTTATAAACTTTTTACTTAATGAAAATAGACACCTGGTTTTAATTAAAAGCTTGCTGAGCGCCATCCAAAACCACAAAATGAACTCTTTTTAGCAGGACAGGACATAAAGCAGGGGCAGCATTTTACGGTGTTCTAAAAAAGCACTCAACTTGGACGCGTTTCTAGGTTTCGATTTCTTATCGTAACACGGAGGGAAGTTGGCCGCACGTGTGTTGCGCGTCTCAGCCACTGGGGAGCAGGACTGCGGGCGCGTAGATGCGCTCCGATAAGAAACCGAAATCTACAAATGCGTCCAAATGGAGCGTTTTTTACAGAAGGCCGTAAAATGCTGCCCCGGTGTTGTATCCGTCAAAAAAGAGTTGATTTAGTGGTTTTCGATGAGGCTCAGCAAGTTCCTAGTTTGAACCATATGTATTTCCACTAACTAAAAATTTAATTCACAAATATTAATTAATTAGCCGACTGATCGTAACGATTAGCCCTCAAAACAATGTCCCCTGGCCGTATAACTCACCTGCACAAACCGCATAAGTGTAACTTTCACGGCTTTTTTTTAAACAAATCTGTTAAATAAAAAAACACGTTTTTTTTTTAAGTTTAACAGATTAAAAAAAAAGAAAACCGGTAAAGCTTCAATTTTGCGGCTTGTGCAGGTGAGTTTAATGGCCAGTGGGGACAGTATAGAAGGCTAATCGCAACGATCAGTTCACTAATTCATTCAAATGTGTTAATCAACTTCTTTATTTTGTGAAAATCGATATATGGTTCCAATTAGAAACTTGCTCAGCGTCATCGAAAACCACTACATCAACTCTTTTAAAAAGATGTAATGCAAGGGCAGCATTTTACGGCGTTCCGCTGAAATGCCTCAATTCGGACGCGTTTCTAAATCTCGGTTTCTTATCGGAACGCATCCCAGCGCCCGCGATCCTCTTCCCCAGCGGCCGAGACGCGCAACACACGTGCGTCATAGTTCCCTCCATCCTACGAGAGCGGCGAGGTGGCGGCTTCGCGCCGCAACCACCAGGGAGCAGGAGCGCGGGCGCAAATATTCGCTCCGATAAGAAACCGAAACCTAGAAACGCGAACAAAATGAGCGTTTTTTTCATTACGGCGTAAAATGCTTCTACGGTCTTTTATATTCTAAAAAGAGTTGATTTAGCGGTTTTCGATGAAGCTCAGTAAGTTTCTAATTGGAACCATGTGTATATTTTCACCGATTAAAAACCTAATTTACAAGTTTTAATCAATTAGCTGACCGATTGTTATGGTTAGCCTCCTATATTATGTCCCCTGGCCTATAACTCACCTGAACAAGCCGCATAAGTGCAGCTTTCACGGCTTTTTTTATGTTGTTAAATTATGAAAGAAACACTCTATATATATATAGATAGATTACCTTCGACAACTTGGCGATGCTAAAACCAGTGTTGAGCCTATTACCCTAGCTTCCATCCGTGTTGATTTTCCAGGCATAATAGAATTGTTTTGTTTTACTCTTTTGTTTTCTCGAAGCAGTCTTTTAAGAGAAAATTTGTTATATCACTGAATTACTTTTTATAACAAAATGCCGTCACAATCAACCGTTACACGTAGGTTCATGTTGTGCAAAGCTTATAGGTACCATGGGGGCAATTTTAAAACACGGATACAGGAATACTACTCATAGGGATTGAGCCTGAAGCGAAATGGTTCCAAGTCAGATATTGACTGAGTTAAGCAGAGAAGGCACGTGGGTACAGATAAGTGTTGGGTTTATAATATAAATATAATTCATCATAGATCGTCTTACTTAATGTCAATCTACAAGTTGTCCCCTCGGCTTCCCCCCCTCAACAAAAAAAAACAGAAAAAACAACAACAGCGGAACAAAGACCAGCACAAACCTCCAACCACAGCTAGGTGACTGGTGCGCGACTGAAAAATTCCCCGGTTCTGGCATCAAACCAGGGACCCTCCATTTCCAGTTGAGCGCTCTACCAACTCAGCTAACCAAAAGTTAAACGTCAGTAGTGCAAACTGGTTTTAACAGCTGCCCCAAGTCCAACGCCAACAAGGGTGAACGGCCTTTCATTTTAAAGTTATGATGATAATGCAAGTATTGCAAATATGCGAGCTAGCTACACAAAAATACTGATAATAAATAATTATAAATATAATTATTCTCGTCATTCCTGTCCAGCTCGCTTGCTCCTTTGAATTAATTACATTATCATCATATCAATGTATTCTTCCCCGAAAAAAACAAAATAAAACTACGCATCGCCGAACGCTCATTCTTCGCCCAAATGTACCGCTAGTGGCGAGAACACGATGCCTAAGTTTCAGAGCTGACCGTTATGTCGTTCAAGCCTTATATTCGATTTTCTAAAAATTTTAAATGGGATAATGGGGACGGGCTCGCCCGTTTTCAGTAACTAGTGCAATTCAGGTGCACGTATTTCAGAGCTCGATCGGCCGCCATTTTCCCATAGAAATATCAGAAGACCGGTTATAACTTTCGAATGAGATAAGGGTTACCTCTGAAACTTTGGCGTCTGGTTCCGAAACGCTAGGCATAGCCTCCTATATACTAACAAAGCCTGGCAGATCGCTACGAGAAGCGGCCGCCGAAATTGAAAAGGTGGAGCGGCAGACAACGGATGGGGAGGGGGGAGGGGGGGGGGGAGAGAGGACAGTCACGTGACTGGCGCCCCGCTGCGGTAAAACACCGAAACACACTTCTCCCGAGCGGACAAGTGTGTTTCGGGTTGCCACCGGTGCTAAAGCTGTTCGCTGACGTCCAGGTTCCCTGAGAAATGGCTCTGTGATGCTCTGTGCTGCCAGATCCTCGCGCTTCGAACCTGCGGCCGGGCACTCTGTGGCTCCGTCGTCGAACTGCCAGGCTGTCACGCCGGGGAGGTACGCGGAAGCAGTAGAGACAAGAAGGCCAGTGGAGGATGAGAATAAAGGAATATGTATTTACAACAGAAGAAAAATGGAAAGAAAGAACATAACTAGAAGTAGTGCCAGGCAACCGCTATGACGCTTAACGTCTATGTCCTAGATATAAAAAATAACGTCTTCGTATAACCGTCAATAAGTAAGTCCTAGTTCCAGTGGTGAGTCCCCAGTCGAGTCACTCACGAACACTTGCTCGTGATTGGTGGCTGGGTGCTCAGCGTTCGGATGTCGGACTGGTGGAGCAATGTCCCAGGCTGAGCTCCAGTTCCTTGGAGCGTAGCCTAGGCTTGCTCGGTGCGTCGCCGAGATCTCGTTGCCTGGCTCGGTGCATCGATGAGAACTCGTTCCCTTGCTCGGTGCGTCGCCGAGACTCGTCCCCTGGCTCGGGGCGTCGCCGAGACCTCGTTCCCTGGCTCGGTGCGTCGCCGAGACCTCGTTCCCTGGCTCGGTGCGTCGCCGAGACCTCGTTCCCTGGCTCGGTGCATCGCTGAGACCGGATGCTCCCGCCTAGTGTCACTACATAAGCACAGCTCATTGAGTGACCCTACTCCCGCCGATTCGAGGAGACCCCAACCGCTTCTGCTCGTCGAGCCCCCTGCTTCACTTCTTCTTTTCCACCTAGTGGCGCACCCGTGACACAGGCTTTGTGAGTATAACGGAGGTTATGGCTAGGGCTACATTTGGGCGGAGGGTGAGTTTTCGCCGATGCGTAGTTGATTCTTGCGATCAAACACATCCTTGTGTTTCTTTTTATGGGACACCTTGTACGTCCCATATCAACTCACAGTCACATAAAGCGAAGCGAACCCCTTCCCATATAAGCTCAGAGATGGCCCGCCTAGGTTCAGTACATTGCCAGTTATCCGCGGCAGACTAGTGCTGATCGTATGCAGCCGTACTGTCAGCGTAGGAAGCAGCAGTGGCAGTATCCGGGAGACGGCGAACTTAAGGGCCCAACCCCTTTCACTGAAAAATCCGCAAGCCTGCGCGGAACAATCCAAAGCATACCGCATGCTCTTGGCGCATACTCGTCCTCCCCGGTCCTGTCAGCATAATGAAGCTAGATTTTTTTTTCATACAATGAGCTTTTGGTGTTTCTGCTGATGTCCTCTTTTGGCTACAATTCATCAAAATCAATAGCCGTCCGTGTTTTAGTTCTAGTGCTGACAGCATTTCCATTGACGGTATCATCAGTCTCGGACCTCAAATGCACTAGAGATATTTAGTAGAGCCTTCCAATGACTCCGATAACGATATATCAAATACACCCCGGACGCCTCTGCCCATGCATTGTAATACTTCTCGGGTATGGGTATATGAGATGTCGGAACGATCCACCGAAACTCTCTATTAACTCACCATCACCATCACCACTGACAAATCCTCACCGTCTTTACAGAAGTACAGGAAATAGCCACGTTAGCAACCACTGTCATCATCTTCTTGCAGAGCGCCGTGGCTGATATAGACCGACTAAACTATCTGACGTCACGCGACTGCGGTGGCGCTGCTGTCTGTACTGCGCATGCCCAGAGGCTTTGCCTAGGGCGAATCTGGTTTCTGCAGCAGGTACAGTGTCCAACCCCGGTGTGGCCACACGCGGGCTTGTTTATAATCACTGTGTTGGTCGATACTCCTGACGGATTAGAACTCCAGCCGCTCGAGAATAGGTGAAGCTCGTGACGACCAGTGTACAGGTTTCGACTCGACTTCAAGTCGTTAGAAATGACCTTGTAAAGCTAAAGCTCATAAATATTGTGAATTGGTTTCTTTGTTTTGTACCAGTCGCTGCAATCTCTGTGGATCAGACAACTTCAAAAAGAAAAGCATGAAACATGTCGCATACAGGAACTCCATGTTATATCTTGAGGCTCCATAAATTCTACTGAACCGCAAGCGTTGGATAAAAAGACCGCCAACAACCCACGCCGACGTAAATTGCTTTGTTAGTTGCTTATGGCTGACACAATTCGGCGATAACAACTTTGCAGGTGCAACTCAGGAGAAAATGCAACGATCAAATTTTTGAACTAAACAGTTTAAGCGCCGCCAATCACCCGGAATTCGTTCTTTTTATTTACCCTTACTTTAGGCGTAGGTCCAGAGGATGTCAAGAAAATGGCCATAGAACTTTTGTATTAGACAAGATAGGCCCGTAAATTGATAGCATTGAAGAGCAGTGTTATTACTAACAATTCTTGCTGTCAACAAGACTGCTTACGTACTGGAATAGGAAACCCATTTATAGTTTATATAATTGTGGTTTTTCGACAGCCTCGGAAGCAAAATAAAATATTTCAGGGGTATAAAGCGCGCACGCAAAAGCTCTCAAATATAGCTCCAGTAGCTCCTGGCTTACATTGTGGGGATTTTGGACAGGACTTCGGCGACGAAGCGGACGGCGCGCGAGAAACGAGCGCCGGGCCAAAAGCACGGGGTGCGAGGCGCGTGACGGGGACAGGACAGTGCAGCCATGGCGGCGCAAGCCACCGAACACCGGGTTTGAAGAATAAAGATGTCTCCATCATGACTGGGCCCCTTTCTCCGGACAGGTGGTGAGCGAGAATACCACAAATGGCGCCCCCACGTTGGGCGCCAAATAATGTAGGGTTCGGTGCTACTGCTCACCCGCAAGAAGGACCAACGAGGCAGATCTCAGAAAACACACCTTTACTTTATGCTTGCGGTGGTTGATCTCTCGCAGCCCGAGCCTCGAGCGTGGCTCGCGCACACCTCACGGGCCGGGCGCCGAGCGCGAGTTCTTTTGCGCGGTGATGGGCCGCAAAGCCCACAACATATAGAACAAAAACCGCCGAAAGAAGAAATTGTGTGAGTGCAACTACTGATGCTGAGTTTTTTTCTTTCAGTATCTTTTTTATACCTCGAAAAATTGATTCCACTCAACTGTGAAATATAACTTTTTATTTAGTGTCATTTCAGGTACTCTCATCGTAGCATTAAATAGGGTTTCGTACGGAACGAAAATATGAACTTAATGCTGGTAAACCTCACCCTCGCGTGCGCTCGTCACTGAACTGTTTGCTAAAATTCCGGCGCCGCAGTGTGAAGCGCGCAAATTAATTATGATATTGTCCCCTTCTTTCTGTCAGAACGTACCACGTAATACTGAAAAGAAAAACGAGAAAAATAAATGATAGCATATTTCCTCAGCTCCTCGCTTGAGCCATATCGTCTACTGCTGCCGGTTCTACACAACATCTTCCCAGAACTCCTTTCGGCGGCGGCACAGGTAGTTGCATGTTTTCCGTTAGGGTTTATATGTAGGTTGCAAAATGTTAAAGCGCCACTTATAATCAACAACTTTTTCTTTGCAAGAGTCTAACATGGCGTATGGGCACTGCAACCTATGCGGGCTAACAAAAAGAAGGACAAATAACGTCGTTCAGAAATAAAACGGCCCACTAATACCGTATTACTTGACAGAGCCAGCAAAACCAAGCTCGTCATGTGAACAAAAAGAAACGTCTTTGTATTAGACAAAGACGCCGACGCCGTCCGTCTCTTCCTAAGTTTCGATTTCCAATGAACTCCGGTCGTTGGCAGAGCTCACACGCCCGCCCCTTCGTTGTAGTGAAGGGGCGGGCGTAAGATTCTGCAACACTACAGTCCACAACTTGTTACAGAAAGAATAAACAAAAAGGACGGACAAGGACGGACATCTTTCGACTTTCAACAACATGTAGTGTTTTTATTAGATGGTGGCGTCGAGATCAGTGGACCATGAGGGAAAGGGGGGGAAGGAAGGAAAAAGTGAAAGAAGGAAAGGGGAGGGAAAGGAAAAGTGAAACAAGGAGGGGGGGGAGAGGAGGGTAGAAGGTTGGGGCTGCAGGAGAGCGAGGATCTGTTAGCCTAGTACGACAAGAAGGGGGGTCGGCATGAGAAACTCAGGAAGTTGTTAGCCCGGTAAGATTAGGAGGGGGTGGGGAGGGAAGTGGTGTAGGGAAGAGGGGAGTCATCTTGAGACACAGAGCGGCGCCGCGTCGCCGCATTGTCAGTGAGCAAGGGCCCCCCGGGCCCGCGTCAAGGCCGCCAGTTGGGGGCGCAGATAAGCCGCCTCCCTCTCCGAAAGGACAAGCGAGGGAGACGAAATGTTTTGAGATGCCTGCTGCATGGCGTATGCTTCAATTATCTCGCGCCCGTAGCGGTCTCTATGTGAGCCCAGAATCCGCGCGTTGTGAAACTGGGGCTCACACGAAGAGCATGCGCCTCTATGGCGGAGAATGGGATGCTGGGACTCAATGTCCCCTTTTTTATTTCCCTGTCGTGCTCGCCCAGCCTGTCATTCACGCAGCGGCCCGTTTGACCGATGTACTCGGCGCCGCACGACAGGGGATTGAGTACACGCGACCCGTTGCGCAGGGAATAAAGCCTGTTTTGTGTTTCTTTGCACACCCTGCTCGTGAACGGCGCTGGGGGTCGTTCACGAGGCGGCACATGGAACCTAATCGGAACCGGCATGATAAGGCCACATCGACATCGTACCGGCGGGCCGCTGCCCTCAGGCGATGTGTTGTGTTGTGGTGGTAAGGGATTACCGCGAACTTTTTTGGTCGAGGCGGTCTGGCGCGGTCGGGGTGCGGCTCGGAGATCAAAGATTTTAAGGATGTCGCAAGGAGGTCGCGAGGATAGCCCGCCTTCTGGAGGCGGCAGATTTGGGCAGTTAAGCTGGTTTGAGAAAAGTGGGGGCAAGATTTGGCACGGGATGAGGAAAGGAGGGATCTTACAATCCCGGACTTCACAGTTTTTGAATGGTTGCTTCCGAACGGTAGCACGGGCTTCTTGGACCGCTGCTGGAAACCCCAGCAGAGTCCATTGGGATTGGTTTGCTTTGCTTTCAGTTTGTTTGTATTCTCGTTTTTTTGTTTTTCGGCCGAGCAGAGAACGGGCATGTTGTCGAACTTTCTGTCGCTTCCTTGTTGGTTTCGATTTCAGCTTTTGAAAATTTTTTAAGCCTAATTTTGTAGTCATTTTTTTTCACGCGGAGTGTTAAGGTTTGTTCAACATAGCGAAATCCGGTTCCTTGATTTGTCCGTCTTACGCTCGTCACACAATAGCAGACGACAGTACTTCACGGCATAACTCACGAGCCATGCAAAATGATTAGCGAAGAGGTGTTACTGCCTAGTGCTCTAATTTCGCCAAAATGCTAAATATAAATCTTCGCCAAAAATACAATAAACAAAACAATTAACTCAAAAGAACAATATCATGGATCTACACGTATCTTGTCTTTACTAAACTAAGTGTTTTTTTTTTAACATGTTGTTAATTCAAATTGAGCTTTCACTCCGTACCGAACTGACAACGCTGCGGGCAGGATTGGGTACCGATACCCCATACTACGCCATCTCATTTCATTAAATATTACAACCCTTGCTCAATTAGGACGTCTAGGATATCGCGGTTTTCATCTCAGCAAGTTAATATCCTTCAAGCAGGTTAACCCGTATTCGCCTTTCTGGCACCGCCGCCAGCTTACTGAGGGTACCCTTGCGACAGTTACACATGAGGCTTAAAGCGTGGTAAAATTCAGATCCGCTGTAATATTAGCGGTCGCAACAAATCTTTTTCCTAGCACACCATATATAAAGCCGTCTTCTTTCGCCCGCCATTTTGGCTGAAACTAGCGCCACCTCTAGGTTGCTGGAGACATCAACTATTGGCTCCACTGACGTGGTCTCGTATGACTGGCCATTCATTGAAAGACAATAAAAGTTTCCAGGTTATGTTTTGTTTAACCTCATTAAAAATGTGTTAGGGTTTGTAACGGCCTTACTATATTCAGTGAGAGCTTAAGTAACATGGTGCATTGCATAGTATGTTCGCGTTTCTTGCTGTGTGATTGGCTCTTGAGTGTTTTTATCGGGAAACGCAGCAACTATGTTGAATGCGGAGCGATAGGACGGTGGAGAGTAGTCACGCAGCGGGCTTTCTTGAGTTGTCAGTAAATATAACCATGGTAAGCAATAACCATTATTCTGGACGTCATCCAAGCTGGTGTCTGCAATGTTTTCAGTGCAAACGCCATTGTCGTCCACAGTTTTATTTCAGCCGGGACTTGTGGACACATTTTTGTTTTGAGGTGACACGTTCTTTGGCTAGTTGCTCCGGATTTCATGAAGCCGTATTTCGTGAAGCCGTGGCCTGTGACGTCGCATGACGTCAGTTTCTCCGCTAAATTTAGCGGGAAAATTGACGTCGCGCGACCTCAAGACCAATTCACTTTCCCGCTAAATTTAGCGGGGAAAATTACGTCACATGACTTGGTGTCACGTAGCCTATGAACAACTTCAGTTCCTTCACTAGATTAAGCGGGAAAGTTGGCGTCACGTGATCTCAACACCAATTCAGTTTTCCTGGTAAATCTAGCTGAAAAAATTACGTCACATGACTTCTTGCAACGTGACCTATTCACAAATTCAGTTTTCCTGATAGATTTGGCACGAAAATTGACGTCACGTGACCTCAGCGCCAAATCAGCTTCACAGCTAAATTTAGCGGTGAAAATGATGTCTCATGACTTCATGTCACTTCACCTATTAAGAAATTTAGTTTCCTCACTAAATTTAGCGGAGAAACTGACGGGGAAAGTCAACAGGCTGGAAAGGAGCCAATGGGGTGGATAGGAGTAGAGACGCCTGGAGGAACAGCTCGAAAAGAAATGCCTGGAGATTACCAGCATTACTTTCATTAAAACTTAACGACTTCGGAGCACGGGCTCATTGCGGGACGGTCAGATGAAACCAACTTGTGCTCCTTTTACATTTCGCTGCACCAATTGTTACCAACAGGGGACAGGTAGATGCTAATTATTTTTATATGTCTAAAGCATTCGATAAAGTTGATCATGAGCTATTGCTCCACAAATTATCGTTAGACGGTTGTTGTTCTGAACTACTTCGCTGGTTTCAAAGCTACTTGTCATGTCGTAAGAATAATGTTCGAATTTCTAGTGTCCCTTCTAAACTATTTTACTCAACTTCAGGTGTCCCCCAGTGGTCTATTCTTGGGCCTCTTCTGTTTCTGATATTTGTTAATGATATAGCCTCATATGTAAAAAAGCTGAGCTCCTACTCTTTGCAGATGATATTAAGATTTTTATGCGCGTTGCTACTCCTCTTGATTGTAATGCTCTTCAGCACGAAGTGAATAACATACTCCAATGGTCTTTGGCGAATAATTGGCTCCTAAATCCTACCAAAACTAAGGTTCTTTCTTTGATCAGACGACACACTGTTATGCCTTTTACTTACTCTTTGGGAGGAACTCCAATCGAACGCGTGACTGTGATGAAATATCTTTGTGTGTGCCTTGATAGCGCGTTGCCATTCAATGCTCGTGTTTCTTTTATTGTTGGCCGTGCGATGAAAACTCTTGGTATCATATCTCGTATAACTAAAAAGTTCAGACGCCCTGCTTGTATGATTCGTTTATTTTTTTTGTTTTAGTTCGTTCACGGCTTGAATTGGCATCTGTTCTTTGGACTTCTCTAACAAGTACACAGTCTTTAAGTATTGAATCAGTGCAAAAAATAATTATACGCCTTTTATATGATAGACACTTTCAGCGTCGCTTTTATTGCGATCATAAATTTTTTCTTAAGAGCGTTTTACTTAAGTCTTTGTCAAATAGAAGATTCGAGCGTGATCTGATAATTTTTGCACAGGGTGGTAAATGGTTGGACTGATGCTAATCAACTTCTGAATTCTGTCGATTTTCATGTTCCTTGTCGCGTTACCAGAAACTTTACTGTCTTTTATATTCAATTCATGTCTAAACTCTCACCACTGTCCCGTATGCAAATTTCATTTAATACAATCGCATCGTCTAGCTCGGACATCTTCACAAATCTTCCAGTTTTTCGCCGGAACTTGGCAAGTCTAGTTGAAAGTTGAAACTTTATTACATTTTGTGTGCAGTGTGTGACCTATTTGTAGTCATGCTAATTTGTAGATTGTAAGCTGTGCGTGTGCTGTGTTTCTTCTTTTTGTCTTGTGTGCACCAATGTGAAGACCCGCGTGGTTGTTTTTGGGCACATTAATTAAACAAATTAATATTATTATTATTATTTATGCGTGCATCCATGCATACATGCGTGCACGTATGTATGTATGTATGTATGTATGTATGTATGTATGTATGTATGTATGTATGTATGTATGTATGTATGTATGTATGTATGTATGTATGTATGTATGTATGTATGTATGTATGTATGTATGTATGTATGTATGTATGTATGTATGTATGTATGTATGTATGTATGTATGTATGTATGTATGTATGTATGTATGTATGTATGTATGTATGTATGTATGTATGTATGTATGTATGTATGTATGTATGTATGTGCGAATTTGTGTGCATGTATGTATGTATGTATGTATGTATGTATGTATGGATGGATGGATGGATGGATGGATGGATGGATGGATCTGTGCATGCGTATGCATGCATGAATGCATGTGTATGTACCCTCAATGTCCTTTCAGTCATTGCATATGGAGCAATCTTTTGAACTTTGGAGGAAGAGGTCCAGTCAGGAGTTGTAGCAGAAAACGTTTATTTAGGCCGCGTCAGGAGGATGGAGGGAATGGAATGAGTCCCAGCCAGAAAAAGTCGTGTCCCAGTCTCTACGCAATTACGCATTAAGCCTAACCAAAAAAAAAAAAGCAACACATGTTTTTGGGGCGTTGTGTTTACGTCCTTGCAGTTGCGGCTATTGTTTGGTATCGAAGGTCATTACGGAAAGTAAATGTTTGTACGGAGGGATGGGTATCGGGAGCAAGAAAAGGCGGGCAAGAAAGGTCGTCTGAGAAACAATAAACTTGTAATCACGGCCGAGTCCATTCTGCAGGAATCCAGCTGCATTGACTTCACATTAGGACCCGTATTGCAGCAAGGAAAGGTCTCTTTCGCTAATTAGGGCTTCTCTGTCCGTTGCACCGGTCTCTGGGTTTTATTTTTTCCTTCTCCCTTTAGAAGCACTAGCATATATTGCTCTGGTGCATACAGCCGTCTTTCGTTCGGACCAAGGAGGATGTAAAGAAGTTTGCTGGAGTGGAGGCCGCCTATACGTAAAAATGGGAGGGGGTGAAGCACGGCTGAGCGGGCGGCGGCCATCTTGCCGTGGGCAGGAACCCGCATATCGCCGCAGCTGCGTTCGCGCTTTGCCGCGCGTTTTATGAAGGTAGTGGCGGTTACAAAACTGTTGAAACAACAAACAGCTCGTGTGATAACAATTTATTTGTTGTTTCTTAGCACTCAGTTGGCCTATAATAAGCAGTGAGACAATTACAAACCTAAAAAATTTCCTTTAAAATTTCATTGATGGGTTAAAACCAAGCCTTGGTTAAAACTGTCAGATTGATGGGTTTATTTTACTGATGGCTAAAAATAATCACCCTTGACAGAAGTGGTCTCATCTTGTTCTTGATCATTTCTCTGTTATTTTCCTATGTCATCTGGTGAATTCGGACCTTTAGATACTCTTCAGCCAGTTTCTTACACAAGCTCTAAATATGGTACTTTAGAGGATCGCAGTCTAGAAGGTGTGGTTCCAGTTGCAAGAACCACTTCTTCTCTGACAACGCACTCAACACTTCCAAGACCAGCAGTTTGGTCCTATGCTGCAACAATTTGACGGTTTCCCACTTGGCCTGCAACCGCCGCAGCCCTTTCTCGACAGCTTCGCACAGCAGGACGACGTCTTGTGATGGAGAAACAAGTCCACCCCGGTTTTTTTGCCTAACAAGAGGTTCCAGCTCTTGTGAATGCAGGGCTGCGATACACTCTTGGCCTGTTGTAGTTAAACAAACTTTGCAAACAAAGCCCGCAATGTATGGAACCATAAAAGTGACAAAAGGGGACAGGCTTCCAGGGCGGTGAATGCGTTGCTTGGAATCGTGGTTTTCTTGCTGCATGACTGGTGCCCTTCTGGTGTCGGAAAGAGTACTCGTTGCATCTTCTTCAGGCACAATATTAGATCTCGTCAGGATTTATAAGATGTCTTGAGAGCAATTTCTCGAGTTGGAAGACTTCACTTCAGTCTGAATCAACAGTCTTCTGTACGAAGCCATGAACTGCACAGCCGTAGGGTTGTTGCTAAACCCTCTTCGTCATCGAATGCACCCTAAGAACTCAGCATGGTCCTGGCTCAGCTTGTGTGTTAAGAGGTACTTCAGGCGCTCCTGACCGACAAGCTTATTGAACAGCTTTTCGGTACTTGCAATGTAGATCAAGACACCGAAGAAACCGGGTTTCTTTCCCCTACAAAATAGGACGTCCTGGTGGGTCTTTGAGTCTTTTGATGTACGCTCGAACCTCAGAAACGAATGCCCTCCAGCATCCTTCATTCTGCTTCCGTAAGGCCGCCTTGTAGGATCTTGCCGACGGGTTCCTAGAATTGAGGACGTCAAACAAGAGGTCGAAAACTATGCTGAATTTACGCTGTTGCATTTGCACCTTTGAACTGCGGCAGCTTGAGCACTTGCTCGAAGAAGTCTAAAGCGTCAGCCGCTGAAGCACTCAGTGCTTGAACTTGTGCTATTTGCTCTTCAGTGGCGCACACCTTGTTTTGATACCACTGCTTGGTAGGTGAACTTACAGGCAGCTCTCCCCCGCTTCGGGCACTTCAGCAGTCGCAGCGACCATGCAATCTTGAGGCTTGGTAGCCGGCTGCTTCCTTTTAACATGTAATAAAAAGCATACATGTGCTTCCTGAGTGCCAAGTTACAAGCACATTGGATGCGTAAAACACTGTCAAAAGAGATGACGCCACAGCCTACTGGGTACACGTGAGGCAAAAACTAGGTGAAAAACAAAGTTGTAGAAAGTCATTACACCCCTTTCTCTCTCACACGCACGCACACACACACACATAAAGTCGAACTCACACACACATCCAGCGTCACAAACCAACTCCAGTCACGTCATGAACTGACTCCAGTCACGTCACGAACTGACACGCACATCCTGCGTCACGAACTGACTTGTGATAAGCGCGAAACATTCATTTTACTGTCACAATTCCCCTTTTCACTACTCACTGGCTTCTGGAGGAGCATTGGAAAGGCAGGGAAGAGCTTGGGCACACTCCCAGGCAGCAGCACGTCGTTTGTCCGGTGCGGTCAAAGCACTCCGGTGCGAAATGCACGCAACACAAACGATCTCCGTCTTTCGCTAGCCAGCGTTCGCGACGAACGGCTTGCTCCCAAGGGCTCCGCGTGCCCGGATCCTTTGGAAATCTGTTAATGAATACGAGGCTGGTAATTGTCGTGCGCAGACGCATAGGGAACCTCGATCGCATCCCCATTTAGAACAATTATCATTGTACTTACAAGTGTAATGGGATCTCTTGCTCCGCCTTCGCCCTCTTGGTGCATCCGTACGCAACACAGGAGAAAACCATTCTTGTAGGAGTCTTGTTTACATGCCCTCCTCGTCAATTTCCACTGGCTTTTCGTCCACAACAAAGACCGCGTTCACCCCTGCCAGGCGCGTTTTCTGCCCACGGCAAGATGGCGGCCGCCGGCTTCGCTTGACGAGCGGCCCCCTCCCACTCCAGCAAACTCCTTTACATCCTCCTTGGTTCTTGCGGTCGTGGATCAGTACGGATTGGTTTGAACTGGACTGGAGTGGAGTTTGTCTGGTTTCGTGAAGCCACCGCGCGGTGCGCGTTTTCCCGTGCGCTTTCAAGCACGAGAAAACTAGGTATTTTCTTATTAACTGATGGCAAGGGGGTTTTATAGCCTCACTTTCTGTTCAGTGTGGAGTGTATATAGTTTTCACATTTAAATATTCTAAGCTTAAATGGTAAGACAAATTGGCTAGGTGGCGTAAGCTACCGCCCGATCCAAAGGGCTCAGCCGTATTCATCCATCCATCCATCCTTCACTCCGTCCGTTCGCTCGTTAAGTCTAATTTCCCTCGTACATAAAAGAGAAAGAGTCTTTCGGTATGCTTTCAATGACGCGCTGCGAAGCGTGAGACGGAGGAAGCTGTGGTGGCTGTATTTGAAACCGCCGACGACCGTCAGAGCAGACTGGGGATCTCAACACAACCGTATGCGGACAGTTGCGAGGTTGGAATTCCCATCCCTCGCCGAGTCAGAACCCCTGCGCAAAATGCCGATGCATCTCGTCAAGATTCAGCGTAGCGACAACAGCGATTTCCGCATTAATTTTTTGTTCGCCACCGAGACGGCGACCGCACTCTAAGAAAAAGGGGAGCGCTACTTAGTCCCCGAGGGGAGCAAGTGCGTTGCCACAACCATTAGTCCCCTCGGGGACTAACGGGAAGGGGACTAACAGTTGCACCCCTCCATTAGTCTCTCGCACTAGCACCGTTGGGACTAACTGTTCCACCGTTTCAATTGCACCTCAAGGACCAACTGTTAGGCCCTTGCACTTGGTCCCCTGGGACCAACTGTTACACCGTTTCAATTGAACCCCGAGGACGAACTATTAGGCCCTTACACTTGGACCCCTGGGACTAACTGTTACATCGTTTCAAATGAACCCCGAGGACCAACTGTTAGGCCCTTGCACTTGGACCCCTGGGTCTAAACATTGCGCCCTTGGATTAAGACCCCTGGGACTAAAGGTTTATCCTTTACATTTGGTCCCGAGCCACATATCTCCGAAACGAAATTGTGCAGTTCAGGTTAAATGTAGCTTTATTGCCTCGTAGATACACATCGCATTCAAGGATGACTGAAGTCGAAGTTCCTGAGCGGTAGAATCCACGATAAGGCCAAATTCCAAAGAGTGCACTTGCGTCGACGATGGCTTGAACACTGGGACGTCTGTCCAAACCGGTCGTGGTCCAAGCACCGTTTATTGGGGCACCGGCAGCTTCTTGCCTGTTTGCGAGGAATTTGGATTATTAGCAACAGGGGCAGCGTGAAATACCCGATCGCTCAACAACAGTATGAGATATAACACACATAATAAAATAACAAATAGGCTACAAAAGTGCTACAACGGTTCACATCTAACATGCGATCTGTTGACAGCAGACCAGCGCAATATTATATTTTAATAGATTGTTCGCTGCCAATTAGACCCAGCGTGTGCGGGCTCAAACTATGCTTCAAAGTGACGGAACGAGCTTCCGCCATCAACGCGAAAGTCTGTACAATCGAATAAATGTCTCCATTAAGGCCGGTTCTCACACGCAGCGAAGCGCTAAGGTAGCGCTGTTCACGTGTCGTGAGCTGCTTTTCGTCTGCCATGAGCAACAGTTTTGGCGGTGCGATACAAAGCTGGCGAAAGCTCCCGTCAGCACGCGCTTAGCGCTAGGTCAGCGCTATGCTTGTAGCTCTCTGCTGCATGTGTGAACAGGCCTTTATGGTAAAGCGATTCTGCCAGGGTCTGCAAAACACAAAAAATAAGCCATCGGTAGAACTGGCGTTTTGCTCGGTACGATTGAATATCAGGTCTCTGTGCTGCATAACAAAATAAGCAAGCATGGTGCCAAAAAGAATAGAGCATGGCGCGCGCTTTGGAAGCTAGAGAACGCGCTCAAAATAAAACACTTTCTGAAGCCGCAGTTAATAAATATACCTTAAACAGAAGTACTTCGACATACCTTAATCGAGTTCCCTTGTCTTGTAACTTCAGAACAGATCAAGTGCAGTGTGGCAGCACCGCGAATCCAAACCGGATCCCGCAATGATCGGAGACGACACAGGGCGACCAGCTTCTAAGTTCTGACGAAGGCTGTACTAAAAACAGGTTCTTTTCAAACAAAGACCCCTTCCCATTTTCCCGACGGACCCTCTCTGCCCCATCTGCCCAACCCGCCGCGTGAGCTAGGAGCGCCAGAAAGAATGCGGGATAAGGGGTTGGTGGGAGAGGGAAGGGCGCGTACACGAAAATCTCTTTTTCCCTCCCACTACACACGGACACACCAATGCCTCAAGGACGGGAGAAGGCCGAAGGTCGCCATTTCCAACACGCCGGTCAAGTGACGTACAGGCAAACACGTTTTGTTTCTTTTTTTTTTTTTTTTTTCTCTTTCTTTTCAGTTTCCTCGGGGGCCTTCTTTTTTTTTTTTTAGTTCGCATTTGTTTTGTATTAGCAGGGTGTTGCCATGGGTGACTTTTTGGGCGCGGTTCGTTCTTCGTTGTTCACCCGGAATGTTATCTGAAACAGCGACGACGATCGTATGAAGGCGTCTAGATACTGCCCCTGAATGTGCTTTTTAAGTGGAACGTGCCGTGCATCAAGTGTGTCGTTGTGGATTTTGAGTTCGACATTGGACTACCAAGAAAGGTTGGTTACGGGGAGACGCAGAGACGAGGCTCGACTTGTTCTCAGAACTCAGTTTTAGCGATTGAAGTGACCATTTATTCTGACTGCGAGACTCCGGTGTTGAAAGCGCGTCTTCTACAAACTCTTAAGTTTCATTTAAGAGAAAAAGTGTTAGTATTTGGAGGTGTTGCGTTTGGATAAATGCTCATTTTTTGCGCGAAGTCAAATTACGTGAATGGGACTTGTGAAATGTTAACAGGTCATTTTTGATGAGATAGTTGGGTGAAGAGAGTCAACACGTTCGTTAACTCGCATTCGCACAACGCGCGAAGCTCTACCATGTAACGTCTTAACGTTCGTGGCACATTAAATAAATTCGCCAGTTTCGTCCGAGTTTTGTCAACACTTTCATCCGTGCTGGGCTGAGTCTCGCCGATCCCCAAGACAAGCGAAATATCATCCGTCCTCCTGGCAAACATTCCGTTAGCCTTCGGGGACTAAATCATACTGATGCACCCTGTCTGAGGGGGACTAATGGCTGCTTTTTCTCACGCACGCCTATCGGTTAGTCCCAGTCGAGCGCAGTTAGTCCCAAGCTTTTGCGCACGGTACCTAGCTTGAACCAGATGGTCCTTTCGGGGAGTAACTGCGAGTTCAGAGGACCAAATGCTGCCGTTAGTCCCTTGAGGCCAACTTTTTCTTAGAGTGCGCCGTGGATTTTTATTCGGTCGATGGAACGCAATGAAAGAGGAGGTCTTAGATGAGAGGAGACGCGGCGTCGATGGCTGGTTACTTCATGCATACCGGGTCTAAGTACTATGAAGCTTCTTTTGCCGCTGTTAGTGATGGGTGAGATCCAGACCGCAGCGCAGCCAGTAAGACAGCGGCATCAGGACTGGCTGCGTACGGCTTCTGGCATCGTCGAACGTGTCGACCTTCGCGGCGGAGAACCCAGCCCGCATTGGGACTACCCGTGGACGCACTCCTGAAAAGAAAAGAAACGGAAGTTAAAGAGAAAGGAAGAGATAACGTTTTTCCTTGTTCATTTGACGCAGAAGTAGAACAGCGCACTACTGATGAAGTTGTCGAAGGCTGAAACCCTAGGGTTTATTTTGTGTGGCCCTCGCTTGGCAACAGTCGGGTGCAGGAGAGCTAGCGAACACCGATTTTTTTTTCAGTGCCCGAGACTGCGGTACAAAAAGCAAAACCTTTAGTCGAAGGAAAAGACACAGAAGGAGAGACATTTCAAACTCAGCTACTTCCTTTGCTTCCACGAAACCTCATACACTCAGAAATTTAAGGCCGACTACAGCCATCACTGAACTTCCACAAAGAGACCTACAGCTACGACAAAAGAACAGGTTACCAGACATCGAACGCATCCTTGTATGCTCTATCGGTTAGATCATCGCCAGCAGGCAACTTGGCAGTACACTGTGATAGGTGCGGTTGCAAACCCGTTCTTGCATAAAACGAGTATCTTAGGACGACACAGTCAACAGATGACTAGAGAAATTTTAGAGGCATTTTATATTTCGAAGCAAAAAGATAGGTGCGTCAGTTCGCCTTCCATCGTATTATTTGACAAAGAGTTGGCATTATTGAGCAAATTTGACACGTGCGGGGGAGGGGGGGGCGGTGATTTGATGTGTTTTTATGATCCGTGATGCTTGTCGATTTGTGTTTTCTTCCAATTAATCAGTTGAGAGTCAGCGCTCGGTTTGTACACTTCGTCTTCTTGTCCTCCGTTGGTTTGGCGCTGTTTTACTTTTCGTTAATCAAGCCCGCTTGTATCCCGAACATCGGTCACTTAAGAGATACACAAAAATTAACCTTTATTATCCCCCCTCCGCCTTCAAACTGGACAACGAATCCGACCTTCACGAAGAAGGACTAGTAGTTTTCAAGACTGACCTTCCAAAAGCCCTACCCTCTCCTTCACTTGCTCGCCTTGCGGACAGGAACATCGAGAAGCAACTGTTGTTAGGTTCGAACAAGGGACTTTGTTAGATTGAGACGTGTGAGGATGTTGTATAACGCTCGTGCAATTTGGGGTAACAGTAGATTTGGCTCGTCTGAATCGCCCACCACAAACGTGAAATATACCAACAAATGAAACTCTGCTTCAGCTTGTTTTCTTCTCCTGGTGCCCTTCCGTCAGGGCGTTCAAATTCGTATGTTGCCATTTAATGGGATAGATTAAAAAAAGAAAACTTCGCTCGATTTAACTAAATATGGTAATTAGCACAATACAAAAGTAACGTATATGTAACGATACGTTCCATTGTTTTTACTGTAACGGGAACGAGTTCCTTTTTCACGTATGGAACTTGTAACGGGAACGCGTTCCAAAAATCAGAAGGAACGAGGAACGAGCTTTCGTTCCTTTTTTGAGGAACGTGTACAACAATGACGTGACGTCAGGATCGTTCTTGTTCAACGAGTACGCAGGCCAAGTAAGCTGATTTTGTTTTAATTCTGTATACGTGGTAGTTGTCCAGCATATGTAGCAAGAGTTAGTGCGTATACCCAAAAGTTGGCGACTGGAAAACCCGCAGAACTCGTTCGGTGTCGTGACTCGGCGGCCGCCGCCGCCGTACGTGCACTCTGCCGTGCTCGTCGCTTGTATACCCAAAAGCTGAGTGATCGGAAACGAGCTGAACTCGTTCAGTGCCGTACTCGGCGTCCAAGGCTTTCCAAAGTCCACCCGTCGAACAGCGTTCACCCACACCTTCTCCGATTTCCGGTCCGTTGCAAACTTGTGAAAATGCACCTCCGGGTTGCGCAGCGGGTTGTTTGAGCAGCCCACAGCGCTACAAATTGTACTCGGCATCTTTCGAGGAACAGCTGGGCAGTCTTGGGCGCACCGAGTTGCTCGCTAATACGAGTCTTGGAGTCCTCACAAGCAAATAAACAAAAGGCTATACCGAAGCTACACGGGCTACAGATAAAAGCCACGGCTAAACACGCCAATCACAAGCCGAAGTAGCGGTGGTAGCGGCTCAAAGAAGCGCACTCCGCGCAACGCCCGCACCGGAGGAAAAAAGAGAATGATAGCACGTCCGGGCTCAACGCCGGCGAAGAATCGGCAACCCGCTGGCTGCCCGCTAATAGCCGATCTCACGCTGATGGCCGATATCGTGAATTTCGGCTGCGGACCGTTACGCACGTCACCTGGCACGATCACCGCATCTCTGCGATCTGCGCCTGTCCGCTTGGACGCGCGACTGATAAAGTCGAGCGCCTTTTCACAGCGGACTCTTAGCGGTACGATCGACTTGAAAGCGCTTAGTCTGGCATCAGTGCGATTGTTTTACTTGGTTGTTTAGTATCTGTGCGTATGAAAACACTAAATACAGCGCCATCAGCTTGTGCTGGTGTGCGTCAGCTGGTCCATGTCACGCGTTTGCTCACGTGCGGTTAAGAAACTGGCAGATACTTGTCCAGCTGACGCGACGCAGGTTACGGTACTGCTAGCCCGGCGTCAAGAAGCTCCGCCGAAAGCTCGTCTCAGCACGTCGTGATGAGTCTGCACGTCGCAATCAGGATTTCACCGAGCACCGCTGCATGTAGTACTGAGCGTTGTCACAGCGCGTGCAGTGGTAAGGCATCTGCAACAGCCGTCTGCGAGCCTGCATGAACTTACGTGCGCTTCACGCGGAAGCTCTGTCGAGCAGCACCGCGTCTGCGTTACTGCTAGATGCAAGTAGGCGTTAATGCGTTCGCAATGACAACCTTCGCTGGTCTGTTTTGTCTTGACCTGCTGACAACAGCGGCGTACGATGTTGATTATCGCGGTAGCAAACGTCGATTTCTCTCTTGGATAACGGTGCCACAGTGCGATGTTGGAGTTTCGCGGCACTGTGGGGTAGGCGAACAGAGTTCGGTCCGTCGTCGCTGGCGTCTGCCATCGTCGTCCTCGTGTGGATGTGCTGGGAGACGGACGATCCGCGGACATGTCGTCAGCGTGATTAATCCGTCCGCGGATCAGTCCGTCGTGTGAATCGGCCACTAATGGAGCAGCGGCTCGCGGCGGCTCGCATTTTTATTATCGGCATTAGTTGAGAATGCGGCGTCCCCCTGACGTAATATTTTGGCTGGGGTCGTATTTTGTGTCACTACAGCGATACCAGTAATTTATTTCATTTTGAGTTTTGGCCGGAGTTGCCCTTTAATGGTCATTGCCTCGTATAGTTCCCTTGATGCTTTCTCCCGGAACCGCTCTGAAGACTTTCGTCCGTGTTAAAGTCGGCGTGCAGTGAAACTCTGACATAAACTGTGAGATTATGTCAATTTTAGTGAAGAAGCCCGTTCGCTCAACCTGGTGTTCACTCAGCGGCCTTACTGCCCCACGTACACCTTGCGGGATTTGTAGACTACACCACTTTGGCCCGTTACACACGTTGGCCTATATTTTAGGTGTTCGTGTTCATGTCCGTGTGTGTTTCCTTCTCACTATTTATTGCTCATTATGCTTATCCAACTAGACCACCTTAAAATTTTAGTACCGCATTTTGTAGACCGAGAAAGACATTCGGTTAATAATTATGCGCGGTTTTGATAACTCCGAGCCAACGTGTACACTTTACCAAGATTCTAACACATCACTCTGCTGAATACTTTAAATAAGTAAGGAAACTTGATGCTATCATATACACACCGCAAAAGCTCGTTGAAGCAATAGGCTTCTCAGCATGGTTCGTACAGGCAAGACAACTCTTATGTGACCCAAGACACGTTCGCATGAAACCCTTAAGGCGCATCTCGCCCACCATGCCATAAAAACACCGTCGTCTGCTAATCAAGGCAGGTGAATCCACAAATCAATGCGATGGAATGCGCCGCCTAGCGTCATCTCCGGGAAATTCGGGGCAGCACTTTCACCGTCCTCAAATGGAACATTTATCAATGACAATGCATAATTTTATATTTTTTAAATATTTTTTTGCATTGTTGTTACTTTCTTTTGCATTGTCTGCGCGGAGTATCGTTATCATCGCGCTGCTTCTAATGGGTTTAGAGCGTCGGTCTTGTGAGTCGATGTCTGTGAATAAGAAAAAAAAGAACAATACTTATGTGTTTCATGAAGAGAAAAGAAGTTTGGAAATTGCAGCATTTTTTTATTCCTTTGCATTTCAAGCAGGAGGAAAAAAAGATCTGACAGCGCGAAAAAACATTTCACGCTATGACGGGTAATTTTCAAAACTCAAACTTGCACGTGGAAAAAATAAGCTAGGACAATGTTTGCAAGGAGCCGCGCGCATTGCTCTCTTAATTCTCTTCGCACCCCCGAAAGGATAAAGGCCTTGTATATGCAGCCATTTCCAGTTTCGATTTTGACACACACCACTGGGAACAAAAACCATAAAGAAATAATCTGACGCAAATAGATAATCAAATAAACATTGAACGTAACGTTTCATGCTGCTTTTCTTTTTAGGAAGTCGAATCCAACAAGCACGCAAAAACAAAAAAATATAAAAGCGCCTCACCGATTAGCAGGCAAAAAAAAAAAAAAACGTTAGAACAGGCGTCGTCTGCTCGTTTGAATTGGCGCAGCGACTCCTCGATTGCAGAACGCGCGAGCGGCTTGGGCCTCTTAACGGTATCAGCATTTCATCTCTCGTTAATTATCGCACCGATAATCAGGCCAAAAGAACTAGTTCTTTCTCCGCTCAGCTTTTCGGAGCCTTCGGCGGGGAACTATTTCGAGGAGGCGGACGCATGCTCCGCAAAAACTGAGAATCATTAATTACGCTCGACGCTCGAGGAGACAGCCGGCAGAAAGTTTCGTAGCTGGTTGCGTCGTCTGCGGTGTCTCTCCTCAAATGATTTATTTGGTCTGTTGCTCCCTTTCCCTCTCTCTCTCTCTCTTTCTCTCACTCAAATCCCCGTCTCCATTTTACACACACAGTGTTTAGGGCTATGCGGGGCACAAGTTTGTCTGCTACTTACATAGGGGTTGGGATGATGTCAGGACGCCGAGCTCTTATTGGATGATTGAAAATAAAAAAATAATTGGTAGGCCTCGAGGCATCTAACATTGAGGCCTCTCCACTATCCTTCCAATCAAAGCCAATCAGTACTGGGAATCGTTCTGACGTCACCGGAACGCCTGCTCAAGAAACACACGACTCGCTCTCCGCATCGGGTTTTCCAGCGCGTAGTGTTGGCGGCAAAGCTTTACAAGCAGCGGCGTACTACCCGTAACGCATTGCTTTTTTCGGTAACGTAGTAACGTACTCGTTATATTTTAAAACTAACACGTAACATACTTACGTTACTCATTTCAAGTAACGGGTAACTAAGGTTCGTTACACGCTACGTTTTCCCCAACACCTGAAAAAAAAAGTATATTTACACTTTGTTTCGTGTTTGTAGAGTTTCTTTTCACCGTAGATCCAGACGCAGCAAAGCTCATGAGACAAACGGGACAGCGTCAAAAGTGCGTCGTTATGGTGTTCATCATGTTTCTGCGCGTGTTCTATCATTGCTGAACCAATCATAAACAAAAACAGCCCAGTGACATGCGCTTTTGACGCTGCCTAATTGATCCCATTAGCTCGTAGCGTCGGCTGTGTGTGAACTTAAGTTCAAACGAAGTAGAATGCGCCATTTGTCTGGGTCACCCGGGCTGCACCGCACTGTCTTGTTTTTAATATTCTTGAGGCGCCGAGTCATTAATAATTGCACTCATTCCACAAGTCGTCAACACTTTGCTTGTCTTTTCCCCGCGCAAAAAGTCCCACTTTAGTAAAACTCCAACACCCACGCCTTTTGCACCCATTGTCAAAAAAAAAAAACGCTGTCGCAAAAAAAACAACAACGAAAACGCAGTTACCGTGAACTTATAAATAGAAAGTAACGCTAAAGTAACTTGGGTTACTTATTATCAGTTACAGGTAACGGTAACGCGTTCCTTTTGTTTGGAAGTAACGTAGATCGGCGACGCGTACTTTTATTTTGCAAGCAACGACTAACGTATTTCGTTACTTTCTTTCGGTAACGCCTACAACACTGCAAGCGCGTATACCTCGGGCGAAAAGTGCTTAGTCACTCAGCACTGGAAGCAGGCGCCGCGTCTCACGTTTCGTGGAAGAGAGCTACTGCGCACGCTCAAAACGCCTGTCCACAGCCCGGTGGACAAAGATGGCGGCGCCCAGAAGGCGATTATTCGAAAGGTCAATGCGGAGCGAAAGTTCGTCCGCTTCCTGTGCAGGGGTTGCGATGACGTCAGGACGCTGAGCTCTGATTGGCTCCGATTGGAAGAATAGTGGCTCCGATTGGAAGAAAGTGGCTAGCACTGAGGTCTACCCGCTCTCCTTCCAATGATCAGAGCCAATCAGAGCTCGGCGTCGCTCTGACGGCACTGCAACATCTGCGCAAGAAGCAGACAACTTGCGCTCCGTATAGTCACTGCAGTGACTATACGGAGCGCAAGTTTGTCTGCTTCTTGATCCCATCTTTTCTTGATCTCTCATGAGAGATCAAGAAAAGAATTAGTCAAATAAAGTGATGGCTCATTTATAATTTTTCAAATGGTTATTTATAAAGAAAAAGATATACTTCAATCCTAGGATGAAGAAAGACTTAATTATTTGTATTTCGTTTCCGTACTGGATGTTCTCGAGCGTTATCCGGGCGTTGAAAAAAAAATCCTATAAATAGACCAATGAACGGAGTGGATTGAAACTTTTCATGGAGGTGTCCTTAGGCGGGTGCATTTATTATACTCAAATTTTACGACTGTACGTTTTATAAAAAAAAAAACTGAAACCTAAAAACTTTTTTTTTCTTATCACAGGTAAGGAAACGGCAAAAATTCGTCAAGTTGCTATCCTCCGTTTCTTCGCTTTACGTTTGACCGCAGCCGGCACTACGCACCGAAGGAACCAATCGAGCCCTGCAAAAAGTGCATCGTCGTGGCGTTCGTCGTGTTTGTGCGTCTGCTATTAGCAACTAAACGAATCGCGCACGGAAAAAAACAAGCGCTGGATCATGGGGCATTTACTACGAATGCTTGGTTCAGCCGGGGATTACAAAGGCAAAGAGACGACGAGTACCACGACGATCTACTTTTAGAGCTGCTTGATTTTCTCCATGTGATCGTGGCGTCAACTAAAGTCAAATTATTAAAAAAAGAAGTTCGTTGGGTGTGTTGGTCTTGCTACTTAGGAATCTGTGGCTGGTGACCCATGAAGACTTTTTTTTTGAAGACCGTAATCGTGAATCAGTACAACGAGAGTACGCTCCCCATTGTGTAGAAAAAAGCGGAAGTGGAGGGACGCTTAAAGGGAAACGGAAGAGGTTCTGTGTTTAAGAAAGCACACATATGAATCGTCTTCATTTGGGGTCAAGAAATTACGAATATCGAGATTAGAGTTCAGACGGATGCGCCGAGTATTCATAACGGCTCTTGCAAACTACCGCTGAACCCTCTTTTTCCCGGCGCGTTCAGTGCGAGGGGAGAATCGTGACGTACGATCCAGAGATCTCAACATTTCTGCTTCTTACGCAAGTCTCATCCGAGCAGTGAAACACGCGGTTGAGGGTCGCCTCGTGGAAACAAGTTGGTGCGTCTGTGCACTTGTTTCGCGGTGCCGCGGTAGTCTATAGACCACCGCGGCACCGCAGTGGTCTATATTTAGAACTACCCACGGCTGTATACAGCCGTGTGGTAGTTCTAAGCTATGACTACCTTAATTAAACATGAGGAAGATACACAGAAAGGGGGTAGGTGTATCTGTGTATCTTCCTGTTTAATTACTGCTACCAACACGCTCGTTTTGTACTTAATGACTACCTTCCGCGGTGAATTATGGTGTGGCTCCACCACGCCGTGTTTGTTGGCCGCGTGGTACGCGAGCGCTCGCGCACCTTCAACGCTTATCACGCTATGCAGAGTTATGGTCAAACGAAATACGAACAACAGAGCGACGGCCGGACGATACCTAGGGTGCATCACACCGGCGGATGCGGGGAGTATGTAAACCGAAAAATATTGGTTCAATTGTTTTTATTCATCGCTACAAACTCCATTCTTTTGCGATTCACCGCCAACGGCGCTGCCTTTACGATGAGCTATTGAGTCGCAGGCTGCGATAATGATGCCGCTTCTACACAGAAATTCGTGGCTTCGCGGCGGTTGATCGAGCCACCGCAGGAGCGGAGTATTTTATTGAGAGAGTTTAGTCATTCAATCGAAGCCAACCCATCTCCATTTAGAAGGAGCGTCGTTCTTCAATACTTCACTGCCACCATGGAAATCGTGCGCTATCAAGGAAATAAATATCTCTCAATAAAAGACGACCTTCATTAATTGAAGCCAAATGCGGACTGCGATTTTACTCTACACTGCAGATGACAAGGCTCAATTTGCGCACGCTCTAGTTTCCACGCCACCACTCATGGTTCTTTAATTATAAAGAGCGATAATCCAAGGGTGCACCTACCATCAAAAGGCGGGTGTCGCTCGCCATGTAGCCAAAAGTGACCATATTACGGCGCAAAACTCCGATAATAATTTATCCAGATAAGTATCACCAAGTTCCGCTAGAAGGTGCTGTTGGCTCAAAATGGTACGCGCTCCGCTGTTCGTATTTATTTTGACCATGACTGCGTTAATCCTCTGAGCGCCAGGCCCAGAGATAAAATCCAGATCAAAATCAGATCGAGTCCAGTTTCAATCTAGATTTAAGCCAGATCAAATCTGATTCCCAGCAGGATTCAGTTTCGAACTGCTCCCTAACTCTCCCAACAGGGCTGTCACTTTTATTTTTGCGTATAAATCCATGTTTTGTCTCTTAATAACAGCACGTGGAAACTTTCGTTTACAAGACTTCCGTGTCGGTTTGCTCCCATGGTATTCCAGAAAAGTGAGTCTCTGTCGTTCAGCGTCTCCTTTTAAGGCGAAAACTGATATCTGGAAATTTGTTATAAACTAATCTACTAATAATCCAAACGAAAAAGTTACAGTGCCGTACAATAAAAAAAATGTCGCCGCAACTCAAAAATTGTCACACCACGGTGCGTGGTCCGGGGGGGCGGGCACCTGTCAGAGTCGCGTGTCTGGAAAATTATAATTCGAGAAAAATATCCTAGCTAAAAGGCATGCAGACATAGACTAAATATAGCCCGTGTACCTCTGACAAATAAATCAGTTTCTTAAAATACGCTACAGCTCTTTTTTCTTTTTTTTTCTTGCATGGGACTAAAATGTATGCTCCCCTTGCGGGAATAAAAGAAAGGCACTTAAAGTGTTAAAGCGAGCAGCGTACGCGTGAAAGTCTTGCCGCGATACACGCTCTCTGACGAGCTACAAGAGCAAGGCAGTTAAACCTTTGGGCATAACGTCACACCTAGTAAAATTTTTTTTGTAAGTGTGTTTGTGTGTGTGTGTGGAGGGGTGGGTCGATTCTAGTAATACGTTCTATTGAGATTCGTTCTATTGATATTCACAAGACTAAAATACACCATAATTCTTCTCCAATTCGTACTTTCTCCAAAAACCTTGTCAGTTTATTTTTGTTTTGTTTTTTAGTAGAATAAGAAGGAGGTTTCGTAACTATGGGAATAAACCACCGAAGACTAAAAATGCGTATTAAATATAGTGCCGGCGTATGCGAGCACTTTTAACCGCTTCTTTGGAAACCGTTTCTTCATAAGCTAGAGTGGGTTTGTTGAGGTGCCCCACAACCGAAGCAATTATGGGCGTGAATATTAAACGCCGCCCCAAGGGATAGTCCGATCCCCGGCTTGTTTACGACCGCGTCCCCCTGGAGGCGAGATGATTAATCACGGACGCTTGCGCACCGAGAATGAAAAGAAAAGTGTCGAAACGCTGACTCGATAACGCGAACATTGCTGGTGTGGCGGGAATGTTGATGACACACGACCGCGTGGCCCGGTGTTGATATTGAACGTTCGTGGCTGGCCTGAAGTATTATCATTTAATTGAATTGTTGATGAAGCGCACCTGAAGACAAAATAAATGTTGACGTTGATTTTTGCGTTTTATATAGAAACAGGTTCATAACTATTCACTTAACTTGACCAGCCAAAGCAGAAACCAACAACCCTTCTTGACTTTAGCGATGGCTTCAAGACGTAAAAAATTAATTTGGATATTTCTGTGTTTTATATTTGACCATGACGTTTCTCAGAAAAATGGCCCCAGAAGTGGCAACAATAAGAAATCGACCGTGTATTTTTTTATTAATCTTTTTTGTGGTTTTAAAAAGTGGAAACAAATTTTTTTATATTTGTAGCCTCGTTTGTTACGAAGCTATGACATATATGTTCCTACTCGGTTTCAAATTTGAAACCGAGTAGGTGACAAATTTGCCTATAAAGGTACTCTTCATAACAGTACGGTTCTTTCAAGATACAAAAGAAAATAATATCTTCATCAACTAAAGAAGTGTTAGCAGGAGACACACTTCTTCAGAATGCAAACTGCTAAATTGTTTCTAGTGCGTTACTGATTGGCAGCGACATATTGAAGGATTATGACATAGTATAAAAAGAGTATACTTGAAAGTAAACATATCATGCTACCGATTGTCAGTTGTAACACAATGAATTACAAAAGTGTATTTGTTACAAACCCTAGAAGAAAATGTATTTTTAAAAAGTATTCTGCGACCGACCTAAAAACCACAGATCCGGCAAAAACGTCAAAACACGCCGTAATTAGGAATCTTAGGCTTAATCGCTGCACTAAACAGTTTTAAACAATAAGGCAATGGCTAATGACTATCTCTGAATCTCACGTTTTTATTCGAAAACCGTTTGTACAATGTCATTTTTTTATTATATTACACTGTGAAATTAGTTTTGTAGATGTTTAGGAAGAACTTAATTACAGTTACGATCAAGTAAGCAAAGACTTATATTCGTAGGCGTCTATTAATCTTCATCTTCTTCAGCATCCCCCGGAACAAAGACTCCAATTGTTTCCTTTATATTAACCTTCCTCTTGTGTTTTTTTTTCTTCTTTTGTTGAATAGGAAACACCAACAAGCAAAGTGTTATAAACTAAGGCTCCGGAGCTGACGAGACCATATGGAGAGTGTATCGGTTTCAGAATACCGCAGACTTCTTCATTTTTCACCCGACGTTTTCTGTCACGAGGACCCACTCCGTAAATATGCAACATCTCGCGACATCGACTACTATATAACATTCTTTCCCCTTAACATTGAAAGTGCTGGACCAGCTTCCGCACGCGAGTGAAGCGTCGTTGGGGTGCAGTCACACAGACGTCACTCGAGGTATCCGGTGACTGCTGTGGCCTGCCGTCACTATGATCCTTCGACTTGGTTGATGGGCCTGGGGACGAACATGGAGGAGCCGGCATGACCTCGTTGTTGTCTGGCGGCCGTATACGTAGTTGGTCAGCATGGCGTGTTAGCACTTTGGACGGAGTTTCGACGGTTGCCACGCGTACTCCCATTGTCGCCGTGACTTTTCCATGAATCCATTTGTGTCCTGTCCCATAGCTTCTGGCGTACACCGGGTCCCCAGGTTGAATCGTCCAGTCAGTTTCTTGCGCAGATGCTGTGGAGTGTGATGGGAAACATGTGTCACGTCGCGAGCGAATTTGATAACCTAGCTGCAGTTCAGATGGTGACTTTCCCGAGCTTGATGTAGTCCGTCTATAATTAAAATGCATCCTTGCCAGGCTGGTTGTAATGTCGTCGTTGAGTATTTTCTTCAACCCATCTTTTATAGTTTTTACAGCACGTTCCGCCAGACCATTTGACTGTGGGTGAAATTGTGCGGTCCTGATGTGGGTTATGTTGTTCTTCAACGCAAACTTCAAGAACTCGACACTGGTGAAAGGTGTACCATTGTCAGATACCAAAGTGCGGGGTATACCGAAGTGACTAAACATATCTTGCGAAGACGACAGAGTGTTTGCGCTTGTGGCCTGTTTCATGGGAACGGCCTCGATCCACTTGCTGTGTGCGTCGACCACTACCAAGATCATTTTTTCTTTAAAAAGGCCCAGAAAATCAACATATACACTGGACAAGTTTTCGTCTGTTTCGGGCCAGTTAACTGGTGTTTTTGACGCTGGCATGGGCAAAATTTTGACACAGGCGTCACACACGTCACTGACATATGCTCTATTTCCTTGTCCAGTCCAGGCCACCAAAATTGAGATCTTGCTATTGCTTTCATAGCTGATGCCCCTGATGACTCTTGTGCAGAAGTTGTGGGAGGCACCCCTGGCCTCCCTAGGCACAATGACGCGATGGCCCCAGTATACCAGGTCGTGTGCCAGCGACAGCTCTAGTTTTCTTCCGCAAAACGGTTGATTGTTCGAGTGTAGGCTCTTTTCACATTTGGGCCATCCATGCATAATGTACTTCTTGGCCTGCGCTAACACTGAGTTTGTAGGTGTCATTTGTTTCAACTCCCTGGTTGTCACGACACCCTTTTCTAACTGCTCCATATCAAGCACATATTCGGGAAGCTCACCTCAGCACCTGTTTCTGTTCCTGCTGTTGCTACTGCCGGGAGCGGTAGTCTGCTCAGGGCATCTACATTCAGCATTTACGTGGCCAGGCTTGTATTGTAGCTTGTAGCGGTAGCTTCCCAAAAGCAGCGCTCATCGTTGAATTCGCGCCGCAGCCATAGCGGGAGTCGGGCGTTCGGATCTCAGTAACCCCAGGAGCAGCTGATAATCCGTGACAAGAGATATCAAGTAGAGGGATAGAAAAGCGAACAGCGGAACCTTCGACCCAATCGACCGCCTAGAACGCTGTTGTGGAAGTTGTACATCGTGGCAAACATGGAGCGTAGCAAGGCAAAACGTGGTGTCCAACGTGCCAAGAACACCTGGCTCATCAACGAGGCGACAACTGTTATGGAGACAGCAGACTTGGCAACGTTGACGGCGTTACTAGAAGGACTGACCTCTAGCAATAACTTGCTTCGGTAACTTAACGCCGAGATCGAACACCAGGTCACACAACAAGACCTCGTTGAGGAATTTGCGACAGTGAGCGAATTCGACGGCGAGGCAACGCGAGTGCTATCTCTGCTGAAAAGCAAGACAGTCAGTCTCCAACAGAGAGAAGCACAACCATTAACGCTTCTTGCGGCGATACGGGGTGATCAAGAGAAAACCCCGGGCACCGAGTCGGAGTAAAGCTTCCCAAGCTCAAACTACAGGCCTTCAACGGAGAAGTCGGCGAATGACAGTGTTTCTCAAAACAATTCAGTAGCGCGATTCACAAAAACGACAACGTCACGAGACGCCAAAAGTTCCAATACCTGCGAACTTTCGTCACCGGACCAGCGGCGGCTGCAATCGCCGGGCTGCAGGCGATGGAAACATGCTATGACGACGCCATCGAGATATTAACGCAGCGGTTCGGCGAAAAACGACGGATGGAACAAGATCACTTAGCGAGGTTACGACCTCTACCACACGTCGTATCATCAAACAACACGAAAGGACTGCGCAGGATGTACGATCACATCCAAAAAACATCTGTGGACTGAGAGGTTTGGGGGTTGGACCTACAACCTACTCTACAATGATGACCGAAACCATTCGCAGGGCTCTACCAAAAGATCTTGTGCTGGAGTACCATTGTCAAACGAGCGGCTACTGCCGGACATCCGGGACACTGTGAACGGAACATATAGCACAGCGCAACGTAGCTGCTGAGGGTTCGACAGGCGACTCAGCCCACCTGTCGGTTGCCGTAGGGACGGATCTTCTGTCGCTGACGTCTCGGGCAGCCGAGGGTGATCTTGCTGATATCTTGGACTTCCTACGAAACGAGGTGGAAAGCAGGGAGAGAGTCGGAAATGTATTGTAGCTTGTAGTAATAAATTAAATCCCGTCCGCACGAACATGGACCGCACCAGTTCAACACAGTCAAACTGCAATCTACTAGGGTGTCTCGGTACGAGACTTGCATGTGCAGCACACCCAGCACCGGTATTCTACCTAGGTAGCAGGACAGTTTCACCTGCAGTGCTTGAAGCTTAGGCCAGCATTCACGGTGTTGAGTATAGACCTCCCGCGAGACGACACAGACGGGTGATCCAGTGTCTACTTCCATCAGCAGATCGACTCCGCCCCAACAGAACTTGCGCCGCACTGCTAGAACCAGATTTACAGTTTTGGTCTTCATGCTCCATATCTGCACGTCTTCGGTTTCCGTTTCCTCCGACGAGCTCCCTGTTGCTTTTAGTGCTTTGGCTTGTACATGCGGCGTAGAATATGACCTCTTTTGTCCAGGATGATGACAGTTCCTGGCCCAGTGACCCCATATTTCGCAGTGGAAACTTGTGGTTCCTTTGTACTGGCAGCTGTTACCTTCGTGCTGTCGGCTTCCACAGTGCTCACAAACCCTTGTGTGTTGTTGTCGTGGCCGAAATTTTTCGGACCTCTTTCCTTGGACCTTCATCCTGAGGACTTCCGAGGGTTCGTCTCGAGTCATTCTTTTGACGTCCAATTCTGCAGCTTCAGTCGCTACGGCTAGCGCTTCTGCATCTGCTAATGCCAGTTCCCGTTTTGACACCAGTTGCTTCTGAAGGTTCTTTGACCGAACGCCACAGGTGATCCTGTCTCTCAGCATTCTGTCCAACATCGCCGAAAAATTACGATTATCCGCTATTCTGCGTATTTCGACTATGAATTCGTGAATCGACTCTCCCTCTTTTTGACAACGATTGAAAAACCTAAAGCTCTCAGATACTTCGCTGAGCTTTGGATCGTAGTGCGCATCTAGTGCTGCTACCACCTCAGCATACGTTAGAGCATTAGGTTTTTGTGGAGCCACTCTTCCCCAGAATACTCGAACTGTTTTGGTGCCTACTGCCGCTACGAGCAATGCTAGTCTCTTCGCATCATTTGTAACGTCACTGCCGTCGAAGTAGGCCTCTGCCTTCATGAGGTACGTACTTCATTTATCCGATCTTCGTCACCACTGTTATAAACTAAGCCTCCGAAGCTGACGAGACAATATGGAGACGTGTATCCATTTCAAAACACCGCAGTCTTCTTATTTATTTTTCACGCGACTTTTTCTTTCACGAGGACCCACTCCGTAAGTATGCAACATCTCGCGACATCGACTACTAAATAACGCAAAGCAAATTATTAAACGCTAACAAATCTAACGCAAATACCTTTCGTAGAAGGTCGATATATTTATTTTTCTATGTTTACTTTGGAAACTAAAACCGCAATGAACGTTATCCCAAAGTTAGCGCTGGGTGACGAACGATTTAGTAATTAATACTTTACAATTAAAAAAAATGTGGCAAAGAACCGTGCGAATGGCACTAAAACTTCCGCATTGAGCCAAATAATTAAACTGTAGCTATATTTTTGTGGGAACAATAAATATCCTATAATCAAGCAAATAAGAAGCTTTCATTTATATCGTTGCACAGTACAGCGAAGAGCCACCTCACATCGATATGAACACAACATACATACCACCGGATAACTCCGTGAATATGTAAGAAACAGAAGTTGTCGGTTTTAAACAAGATAGGAAGCAAATTCGGAATATATTAAATAAAAACATACGTATTTGTTGCGTTTTTTCTTGTTTTTTGGCGCAATTTTTTTTTACATTGAAACACAAGGGAAGTTACAACTTCAATATGTACATTTCCTGGCGTGTACAGAGGCGGCACCGATTGACAATTGCGTGAATGAGGGCTAGCCTCCGTCCCATCTGGTATGTACTCAATGAGTTTACTCCGGTCGTATAGTTTTGCTTGCTTTTCAGTGCCGCACGTAAAGGTTGCTATATGGACGTCAGTCCTTTTAGGCGACAGGCAGCCGAGGTCTCCTTTTCGCCAACACCGGAAGTGGAGCCCCCTTCCGTCTCCCGCGGAAGAGTGCCGGCAAGCGGAAGCAGCGAGTAGTGTGGGGGAGGAAGAACCGGAAGTAGTCTCAGGGTGCGATCGGATGTTCGGCGTTCTGCGACGGCATCTCGATCTGTTGCCCGAGCTGTCGAGCCTGGAAACGTGACCACCCCAACGCCGGCCTAGGCCACGGGACCTCGGACACAGCGTCGAGCCAGATGCTCTATTGGTTTGGAGGCGCAGAATATGTTGACTGGTCTATACCATTTTCAGAACCAGGCTATAAAAGTAACGTTTTAAAGAATTAGATTCTTTTAGAGCACAGCTCTTAGGCGCCCGTTTTCGGCTTCAGCGGCGTCGGCGTCGGCGTAACCGCGCGGTGCATGATGGGTAAATTTCCCCGCTAAATTTAGCGGAAAATTTTCCCCGCTAAATCTAGCGGAAAATTTTCCCCGCAAAATTTAGCGGAAATTTTTCCCCGCTAAATCTAGTGGAAATTTTTCCCCGCTATATCTATCGGAAAATTTTCCCCGCTAAATTTACCGGAAACTTTTCCCCGCTAAATTTAGCAGAAAATTTTCCCAGCTAAATTTAGCGGAACATTTTCTCCGCCCCCCCCCCTCGAGGTCACGTGACCCCCAGGCCACGTGACCCCCCCCCCGAGGTCACGTTACCCCCTGGTCACGTGGCCCCCCTAGGTCACGTGACTCCCCCCCCGTGCCACGTGACCCTCCTCCTCAAGAGCTGCGCTCTAATTCGGCGTTACAAGGAGTTGTAAACGGCTTTCATTTTTTAACGCTACCCACCAATCCCAAACTTTTGTCCCTCCGTCCGCCCGTCCGTCCGTCCGTCCGTGGATTTTCCCCTATCTTTAACGGGGAAAAAAACAAAGTAGCAATGCGCTTATTTAAGTTTAGGTTTCGCACTCCTTGCCAAAAATTGCGCAGCATCGGGTCGTTAACTCATGATTCATCTTCACGATACCCGCTTTTCTAAGCATACTCCATACTGGCATAGTATTTTACATGGTGATGAATTCATTAAGGAGGCTGAAAATGTTTCTCAAAGCTACGGAGTCTTTTTGCTGCTAATGATTGAAAGAGCTGCACTCCCGCCATGGTTTGAGGAGGGGTAAAGGGTTAACCCCACAGTTCCTGATAGGGGGCGTAAATCTGGGGAAAGCCGTTACCGTAGGTGGTATTATGTTTTTCAGGCCCTAAAACGCTTCGTAAACAAAAGTAATCTGCAAGAGCGATGAAGATAAACGTGTAGTGTTGGGTGGGATTACCAATTGCTACAACGTCGCGTCTACTCTAATGTTGAGTATAAACTTGTGGTAGCTTTTTAGCGAAGCACCTCTTGCGAAAACGATCAATCATTACAAAGCGTGATTTTTCGCGGCGAAAAATACCTGTTTGTTCATTTCTAGCTATCGCGATTGAAACGTTCTGCGAAGTATAAACCTGCGCCTGCACAGACATATTGAGGAAGGTGTGTTGCCTTATTGTGTCACGCGTCTGTAGAATGAAGTTACATATAGTTCTTTTGTTTCTCCTTCCGTTCAACACAGCCCGTTTGCTTTACCGCAAACATCATTATAAAGTACAAAAACAACCTTTGAATGAGAGGTTTTCTGATGAGCCAGCGGTAACATCTCCACTTTTTCCGCCCCTTTTTTTATATCCTAAAAGTGGCAATTTTGGCCACTTGGTTCATGATCACGTCGGTTAGCAAACAAAAAGAAAAAAAAAATGAAAGCCGTTTACAACTCCCTGTAACGCCGGATTGGAGCGCAGCTCTTGAGGAGGAGGACGGAAGGGTACTGAGGGGAGGGTATACCCCTGCTCCCTCCTCCTCCCTCGTTATCCTGCCTGCTACTCCTCCTCCCCTTATCCTCCCCCTCCACCCCTCCTTCTCCTTCACCTCCTCCTCATCCTTCAACCTCATCCCCTTGCCTCCTCCTCCTCTCACCTCCCCCTCCTCCTCCACCCTATTGCTGTCCTCTTTGCCACTCAAGCCGGAAACGGCCGCCTAAGAGCTGTGCTCTGAAATTAAGAACCCTAGAACCCTAGAACCCTAGACCACGTGACCTGGGGCCTAGGGGGTCACGTGACCGGGGCCAGGGGTCACGTGGCCTTGGGCCACGTGTAGGGCCACGTGGTCACGTGACCTGGGGCCTAGGGGGTCACGTGACCGGGGGCCACGTGGTCTAGGGGGTCACGTGACCTGGGGCCACGTGGTCTAGGGGGTCACGTGACCTTGCGGTTGCACGCCGACGCCGACGGCGACGCCGCTCAGGCCGGAAACGGGCGCCTAAGAGCTGCGCTCTAAAAGAAAACACACGACAAGAAAGTAGACAGACAAGGGCGCCAAGTAGACAGACAACCGCCATTGTCTTTCTACTTCCTTGTCCCTTTGTTGTGTTTTTTTGCGCTGATTCACATGATTTTATATTTTCTCCACGTTTTACTTTTTTCAACTTGGCTCCCCTCGCAGCTTACGAAAAGGAAGTGCTAAGAGGGCTATCTTTCCTGCAGATAACCAATGTTGTACTTTATGATCATAATGCAATTAAATGCAAATGTGCGAGCAAGCTGGACAAGAATGACGAAAATAATCCATGGAGAAGGGGAACAAGGGGGACAAAGGACAAACACAAATATCCTGACACAGCTAGGTGACTGGTGCGCGGGCGAAAAAATCCACGTGGTCCTGGAATCAAAACAGGAACCTCTCCATTTCCAGAGGAGCGCTCTACTTGCACCTTTAAATTTAATTGCATGACAATCATAACCTTAAAATGCAAGCTTCACCCTTGTTGTTGTTAGACTGGTGGCAGCTGATAAAACCGTTTGCAATACTGACGTCTAACTTCTGATTACCTCAGTTGTTAGAGAGCTCCACTGGAAATGGAGAGGTCTCTGGTTCGATACAAGGACCAGGCGGTGTCTTTCGGTCACACACCAGTCACCTAGCTGTGTTTGGAGATTTGTGTTTTTCCTTTGTCCCCCTTTATTTCGCCAATGTTCTACGTCGGTCATTAAACAAATTGTCGGAAGTATACAATGAATTAGCCAAAACACCAAAATTGCAACCTGTTTTAGTTGGATATTCAACACTTTATTTATTAACAACAAGTTCGAAGGTCATTTAGATTTATTTTTAGGTGGCTTTTCTAGAAAACATTTCTCGGAGGATTCTTAATAGTGGTTCGCCGCACGTAGTCTTCGGATACGGGAGTGCATTATTTAGAGGGTAAACAAAAAGTGTGGGGAAGCATAACTCTATAATTTGAAGCTGCGATCTTTTGAGAATAATGATTGTTGGGGTAAAAAATAGGTACAAGGACTGTTACCTTCGTATACATATATTACCCCTTAATCAAAAAACCTTACAGACCTTTACTTCTAGTTCTCGTAAGCACGCTAACGTAGTACAGCAAACGCAATTTCAAGATTCTTTTTCTTAAGAAGCAAGGTTCATAATGTAGCACATCAGCACACGCAGAGAGAACAACGGCTTCTGGTGTGTTGAAATGTGAATTTTCTCTTCGTTTCTCCCGACCCCATTCTCCGGATTCGTCGATCGGTTTCCATCGACTGCGCAAACAAAATTAAGTTGCGCGTCCTTCAAATTGTAACAAACAAGACCATCTCTCTTTTGTTTATATTGTACTATTTTTTTTCCCGTAAATTCAATAGACCCCACGCGCATTGCACGAGAGCACGAGAAATTCGTAATGGATCTGAGCGCGAAACTGGGTCTTCCTAAATCTGAAAATAGTTTTTTCTTTGTCGTAAAAAAAAAGAAAATCACTCCTGGAATGACATTTGTTAGGTTCGAAATGGCGAATATCGCTATGTGTTGTTTATCGTTGTACCATTTTCTCACTTATTTGTTGATGTTTTCTATTCGATCGTTCCATTGTACGCATATTGCTTTTGTTCTATTGTGACTATAGTATAATAGAGTTATTTCCATTTTATTTTCGACTCATTATCGTCTGTAATCAGAAAGCGATTTGGAGAGACGTCTTCCTCATTGTTTTCGTGAACGATAGTTTTGGTCTTTCTATGTTATTTTACAGAATGTTGTTTAGTTATTGTTCCATTGTTTGGTGCATTTTCCTCGGATTGTCTCGGAATGTTTATTACAAAAGAATATTTCAGACAAACGAAAAACAAAGACATGCGTTTTTATCCCTTTTAAGAACACACCTTTCTTCCTTCCTAAGAATAAGGTAATTTCGCAAGTACCTCGTATATGTCTCGGAATCGTGTACCCTGACGAGAGATATTTCGAAATGAAATTAGAACGGTAGTAAACATTCTTTCGTGGCTGCTTAGAATGGGATTATTGTAGTCACATTTCACGCTTCGTTATTCGTTCTGCTGCGCTCTTATCAGTTAATTAGTGCGTGAATCTCATTAGCTGCGGAGCGAAAATGAGATACCCGAAACCACAATGGAAGAAGAAATACGTGTCGGAACGAGGCCACAGAGAGTGTGGAAATTCCTTTCGGGCTTCGCGCTTCTCTCGGCAGGGGCACTGTCGGGTTGGGGGCGGGAGTGCGCATGCGCGGTCGCTCGCCTCGCGGCATTGAAAACGTGTGGGCCAATGAGGACGGTATCTCGTGCTCCCGTCGTGTTGCGCCATCTCGCGGCGTTTGTAAGAAATGGGAGCAAATCTTCGACAAGCTTGTTTCGTGGCGAGGTGGTGGGCCAGGTGTTCGGGATTCCCCAAACTCTGCTTTTTTTAAAGCCTCTCAGTCAGTGTCAGTGTGAGTGATTATACACCTCAACACATTCTCTTCGGTTTTTGTTCAATAACTATGTGCGATTCATGGAATAATTACTTGTGCACTTGTTTTTTATTTATATGAATATTTGGTATCGGCGGTCACATGTAAGGAATACACTCATATATAGAAGTTGAAAGAACACACGGTCTTTTTATTTGTTTTTTTCTGCCTGAGTGAATAAAAAAAAGAAGACATCTCCGTTGATCCTTTGAGCGATATGATAAAACAAGTTTTAGTTCTCGAAAATGTTATATCAGTCCTTTTTCTTTTTTTCTTTATTTGTTTTGCGGATATTTTTCCGCATGGGGGGCAGAGATAAAGGCACAAGTGCCTGACGGAGCCTCTACCCCCAACAGTTCAGCCGTGGCAAAAAAGATAAAAGTGTCATATACAACAACAATGCAACAAAGCAGAAAATACACACTCTGGAAGCCGCAATCACAGGATCGCACAAGCCAGGCAAAGCGCACTATCAATCACAACGAAACAACAAGGCAACAAATCAGAGCGAAGATTAGATTATACACAGGCAATCAGCTGAAATAGTAAAAACCACTTTCGTGACACATCGATTAACGTTAGACATCAGCAAAGTGATGCATGCTGTACGCAAAAAACAAAACAACAACAACAACAACAACAAGTAAATGTACATTCAGGTGGGTCACTAATATAAACTTTGACCAAGAGAAAAGATTGGTCTAACTTCATACACATAGAGATCACGAATAAGATAAGCTCAGAAACTAGAAATGGAAAGAAAACTTCACAATGAAAATGTAATAGCACCACCAACCAGAAGCGTTCTGCATTTACTTTTGAATTTATAGAAAGTAGCGTTATAATCTATGTTCATATCTGTGTTGTTTAGGATTTTAATTATTTGAAAAGTTAAAGTTTGTCGGCCGTAATTTGTTCTTATGGTGGGCATTTTTATCTTTGGATCTCGGAGCGTATATGCGCTCACGCTATTTGTTGAGGTGGTGTGCAGTTCGTTCTTATGTATCCATTGTAACAGTTTAAAGTAGTAAACCTGGTTAGCCTTGAGCATATTATATTTTACAAAAAGTGGCTGTGTGCTTAAGTTTCTTTTATCACCTCTATAGTTTTCACATATACGTAGTATTCTCTTTGTAATATAATTATTTTATTGTAGTTCGTAGCTGTTGTTGTTCCCCAGACCAATATACCGTAACTAATTTTGGAGTAAAATAAGGAATAGTATAACATTTGTTTTAACCCGGTTGGTACTAAGTTTTGAATTTTATATATGCTGCCAGTAACTCGAGATAATTCAGTTTTAAGTTTATTGACATGAGTATTCCAGGATAGGTCCTCAGAAAACCATACACCCAAAAATTTTTGATCTCTTACTTGCTCTAATAAGGTGCCATCAAAAGTTATATTGATAGAGCTGCAATCTGGTTTAATCTAAAAGGTACTTCAAGTAAAGTAACAAAGTAAATGAAATGTGATGTACTTTTGGTGCATATGCACAATGGGCGCAACAGGTAACTTGAAGTAAAGTACTCTAAATGCAATGTACTTTCAAAGTAGAGCATAAGTATTCTAACACAATATTTCATGATGCCCTTTCACTCCCCTATGCCAGCGATTTTTTAACAGGTATGTATTGGCCCAGGGGTAAATCAGGGGTGGCATGACTCTATATTTTCAAAAACAGCAGTGAATATTTGATAAAGTCTATGGGCTGCAGAATAGTTATTTTCTGAATCGAGCCGAATTCAAGGAAGTGGTGATAATTAATCATACGTGCAAACCTGGAGATTGGGGTGCGAAAAAATTAAGGAACTCTCAAATAGGAAGGAAAAGACAGGGAGAATGCCTCAAAACACTGTGACGTTCTTCTCTTCTGCTGTCTTTTACTTTGAACTTTGAAAATTTAATTTTTTCCATACTACAAGGTCTCAGGAGCTACATTATGACTAATTCCTTGCTCTCCCGGATATCTTAAACCTCCTCGCTTGAGCTGACCTACCGAGAAGTAGCGAAAGTTCAAAAAGCTACGGAAGGCCTGCCCTAGAATAGTTCCGGAGCGATGCATCGTCTGTTCACGTGGCTCAGAGAGTAGAATATCCCTTCTAGCATGTCTTCTGATGCTGACAAAGCATCATTTCGTGATACGAATTTAACAAAATCAGCTCTGGAGTAGTGTACTTGTAAGTCGGGAATCTGTACTTTTTCGAAAGTCCCAGAAAAAAAATACTTTAAAAGTAAAGTACAAGTTAACATACTGGTAGAACGCGCCAAGTAGCGTACAAGTTTCCTTAAATCCCATTTGAAGTAGTACTTTAAGCTACATTGTACTTAAAGTACTTCCCAACACTGGTCTTTGGGTAAGACGTGGAGCAGCATGGCTGCGGCTGTGTTTCACGAGCGAGGGTTACCTGGTCGACCCTGCTTATGGCACCAAGGAGTGAAGTGGGTCGCAGTCTCGGTACCAGTAGATGAGCGACATGCCCACCACGCCCAGGAGCGCAAAGGTCACGAAAAACAGAGTGTTGCCCAAATACACCGCGCTGTAGAGAAAAAGGGGGGGCGAAGGGAATGCAACCAGTGCGTTAACTTTTTTTTTTTTTCACGGCATCCTGGGAGGCGCAGAGCAATGGTTGCAAGGCACGGAACTCTGCGCGCACTCAGCATTTTGACGTCATCACGGTGAGGTCGAGCGAAGACGCAGATTGGATACGAGTGATGAGTCATCGTTCGGCTGCAGCCCCGCGTCCAATCAACGCGTCGAAGGATGCCCAGTCATCGTGCTGAACGTCTTCACCTTCGCACGAGCTCGAGGCTATCCGACTGTGAACACGTTCCTGCGTAGAGGGAGACGAGGTCCGCTCTGCGGGCCTTGATTAATCCAGGAGGTGGGTTGGCTGAGCACGACCTCTTCGTTGGCATGCCTGCCGGTGCCGCATCAAAGACTGTTTCAAACTTTTAGGTCTAAGCGCGTGTTCGACCTTTGCCAATTCCTCCAGCTCCCACTGTAGATTGCAGCCATTCGTAGTTTCTAATAGTGCGTGTAGGAGAAAAAAGTCAAATTTGGGGGTTTTACGTGCCAAACCAACGACGGGCATCTGGCACGCCCCAGCGGAGGACTGAGGATTAATTTGGACCACCTGGGGATCTTTGACGTGCAACCGAAAGCTCGGTTACACGGCGCCTCCTCCGCAATAAGCCTCCGTCAGATTGCGGGCACCTCGGCTGGGATTCGAACCCGCCACATGGGGATCCGTAGGCCAGCGTCTGCCTCGGAGCCACCGAGGTGGCTGCATGTGGTGAGAAAACGCAAGCAAGCTGCGCGTTTGCATGGCGTACTCCACGCTGCGCATGCGCGTCGTCGCCATGAGCAGTGTGGGAACACGCACCGCTTAACGCAAAACGCGTATGCTTGAGTTTTAATCCGGTTTATGAAAATGCTAAAACTCACTATCGGCCTGCCACTAACTCCGGCGGACAATGCAGACGCTTCAGATTTTTAGAGTGTAGCTTTACAAGCATATTAGCCGGGTTGTCTCCTCTTTTGTTTAAAACCTGCACTTATAGGAAAAAACAACAAAATTGTTGCTTTTTTATATTAGTAAGGGACTTCAACGAAATTTGAAATATTCCCGTCGTGTTCAAAAATAGGTTGAATATGATCCACAATATCCGTAAATGACAATCGCCCGTTTGTATTTTGATCCTGGTGGCTGTATTTTTCGTTATAAACGGCCCACTCTGGCAAGCGCTCGGAGAAGGCCCAGCGCAATCGTGACGTAAATCGTCTCAAACGAGCAAAGCCAGGCAAAGCTACGGCGAGGCTGACGTCGAGAGGATGGCCTAGTCGTTCCAGCCACCGAAGCGGCTGCTTTTGTACGAATTTTGAGTGACGGGTTAATCTTCTATAATCTTGTAGGGGGACAATAGCGACTTCTGCGACTCACAAAAAGGATTCTCGAAAGAGGGGAGTTCCTCCTTCCCCTTCTCTCGTCGTGGCCGGAGGCGAGACGATTTCCGTCACTAGCTCTCAAGGTTCCTAGACGAGCATTACAAACGAGGCGTTAGCGACATCCACCAGGTGCTCTTTGCTAATCGTTTAATTCGTTTTAAAATTCCTTTTCGAGACTTTTTTAACAAGATATTGGTATGTTCCATGTGATACTGCTCTTTTGGACACATATAGACCAAAAAATGAGCGCCGAAATTTCGTTGTAGTATCCCTTTGCGAGTACACATTGCCTCACATTTAATGTAAATAAATAATTGGCGGCTGGTATTCTTTTGTTTGTTGTCTTTCGGGCGGAATTAACATGCGCATTTTTCTTACAGATATAACTTCGGGTTAAAAAAATGCAGATGTTGTGTCTTCGTTAACTAAGTCGCGTAGTACACATGCTGGGTCCTTGAGCATAATCAAAAGGGAGGAGAGGGAGATCTACTCCAGCGATTAGAGGGTTACTTGTTACTGTCTAGTTGCCGTTGCTGAAAAAGTAATGGAAGGAAAAGTCACTTGTTCCTCCCAAAACAATAATAAAAGTATCGATGAGCAGCACAACAAAATACGGCATTATACATAAGGTCTGTATTTGCTGGGTCATGCGATAATCCGAGCTTCATATACCTGCAGGCTTCAGTATTGTAAAACGCTTGACTAATCGGGAAAGTCTCAGACGCGTCTCACCGCTCCGACTATGAGCAAAACAGTTAATACACGCTCCTTCCTCATTTTGTTTGGCACAAGTTCACCGATTAAATCTTTATTTCAATTTGCATTTGTCGAGCCCTTTTCTATCTGTGACAATATGAAAAATCTAACCAGTGCGGGATCACTGATATCCTGGGTGCTTTAACCAGACATCAGAAAGTTTCTCACACTCAGCCACTTATGTTTTAGATGTACAGCCCTACCTTCGATTTACATGGCACGTTTCACTGCAAATACAGCAAAGTTCTATTCACGCTTAGGTATATTCATTTTAAACAAAAACTGGATTGACCGGATTTATTTACAAAAATGCAATACTAGTGAATAAGACAAGGCCTAGTAAATTATCAACGCAGTAAATTATTTTACGTGAAGCGACGCTTTCGATAAGTGAAATGATTACAAATTTAAAAAAAAGATTACGAGCCATTTCATTATGTGAAGGCGGATGACCAGCGAAGTTGTTTAGCACACCCGCCCCGAGGAGCCGGAGGAAACTAGACACCCGCGACGGTACTGCCACCGGGCGGAAAGTAGACACGCGGGACGGGACCGCCTCGCTGGGAGAGCGGAAGGAAAGGAAACTGGTCAAGCAAGCGCTTGGAACGACGACAAAGAAAGGGCGGTGTGAGCGTAGACATGGCCTACGCGGGTTGCACAGCGGAACATTTTTGAGAAACAATTTTTATCTTGCCTGAAAGTCTACTGATCTTGAAAATGGTGCCTATTGATAACTAATCTACTAAATGGACCTATTGCTAAATTACCCAAGCATCAAAAATAATGCAGGAATGGTGTTCCATGCAGCCGCACGTGCCGGCGTCTGCAGCAGTAACTGTTCTAAAGCAAAAGCCTGAAACAAACGGCATCTTGCACGCGCGTTCGTCAAGGCTTTATTTCGGTTATTTACTTCGAACCTGGTATACGGGGAAGGCTTGCACGTGCGGCGCGTGTGCGGTGGTGCGTGCGTAGAGTTTCTAGTCGCTGCACACGAAAAACCCACGAAACCCTATACTCTGTTTCACACTTAGTGTGCAACGCCGTCAAAGCTTTGGCGCGAGCTTGCCGGCTTGATCTCGTTGATCATTTGCACGCGTTCTCGCGCAAACAAAACCATAGATGAAGCCAAGTACTCGCGCCAGTAGCTTTGACAGTGTTGCACGCTAAGTATCAAACGGAGTATAGCAAAACAGCTTCGCTGTAAATCATATATGAAGCATACAATATACTGCTTGCGGCGAGTCACCGACGAAGTCATTGTTAGAGTTATAACTTGCGCTTGCCTTTCGCCACTGTTTGCACACTCAAATATGCTTTCAGCGGTCGCCAGATTTCATACAATTGATTTTCTTAAGTTTGGCAAGTTCAGATTGTCGGTCCCAACATGTGAATTCTGGCTCGTCCCCGAGCCCAACAGAGCTCTACTAAAAAGGTCCGAATACAAGCCGAGCACCAGGGGCGCTCACTTAGGCCCTAGCCCGACATGACAGTCAAGTCGGCTTTCGGTTTTTTGGCTTCTCCAGCCCGCGAAGGTCTCTAATACATGCATCAGGATAGTACTTGTATCGAATGATGACACGAGTCGTATGTTAAGGGTATTCACACGAAGGAGAACTCCGCGGACGGATGTCGTGACGTCAACAATCCCGGAAACTCCCGTTCCCGGGTCCGCCGCGTGCTACCTGGCGGAGCTTTGTGCTGACACGCACGAAGTGCTCTCCGCGCCTCCGCCACGGAGGAGAACGGCGCCGCGAGGCGTCAAAAATGGATGACGTATATCTCACGTGATGCGTGCTCCGCGGAGGAAAGTGGCAGATTCCTCCTTCGTGTGGATACCCACATTAGCAAATGAGAATTTGAGGAGACGAGGATGAAGTTTAATGGGCGTCCCTTACATAGCCTGCAGAGCGCTATCCACGGTGCAGTAGGTTGCCAGAGTAGAAACACTGTTACGCATCATCATCATCTTTAATTAAACCGTGAAGACTCTAATGGGCATTACACAAGAAAGGGGAGAGTACAGGCTGGAGAACATCTAACACCGATCGCCAAGCTCTTCAATCAGAACTGGACCAGTTAACCACGTGGTGCTCTTCGTGGCTAATGACCTCAACACACAACAAACAAAACATATGTCGTTTACCAAATGCTCTCTCTGACTCCAACTTTTACCTTCTGAATTACAATACTGTCGAACTCACTTCTGCCTATAAGTACCTGGGTATCCACTTTCAGTCTGATTTGTCCTGGCACCACCACATTGATCTCACCCTTGCTTCCGCTAACCGTTCCCTTGGATTCATAAAGCACAATCTTAAACAAGCACCCGCTCACTTACGTAAACAAGCTTATTTCACTCGAATCCGCCCCAGAATTGAGTATCCTTCTGCCATATGGGACCCTGAGCAAGCCTGCATTATAAGTAACATCGAGTTCCTGCAAGACCGTGCTGCCCGTTTCATTTGCTCTGACTACTCTCCATTTTTTTCAGTGTTACCGCATTGAAAAATCAAGCTGATTTGCATGACCTATCACGCCGCCGTAAGCATGCCCGTCTGTCATTATTTCACAAGCTCTATCACCATGCATCGCTTCACGACGATTTTTTTAAACACCACCCATTATTTTTCCACGTCACGATCATTCATTCAAAGCAGCACATCGCATGCCACTCATCTTGTTCCGCATGATCATTCATACATTTTAGTCAAAAAACCCGAGACTGAGGTAATGACAGACGACGACAATGAAAGAGAGGGAGAATGTTCTTCCTCTCTTTCCTTGCCGTCGTCCGTCATTACCTCGGTCTCGGGTTTTCACTAACATGTTTAGTATACACCAGTTCACTTGCGCCCTTACGTTCTGCTCATTCGTACCACGGACCATACTTGACTGGAATAACATACCGGCTCACATTGCTACTGAACTAGATATGTCTAACTTTCAAGAGCTCGTGCGTAGCTATACCAATACTTAGGTTCTTTTTATTCATAGTTCTCATACCGTCTTCGTATAATTTCTGTGTTCTCTCTGTGTACTATATATTTGCTTGCCCCCCCCCCCCCTATGTAATACCCTCGTACAGAGGGCCTTTGGGGGTGTTTTGAATAAATAAATAAATAAATAAAATAAATAAATATATGAAGCAAGAAACAAGAAACATAAACGATCAACCATATTTTAAAAAGCTAATTCAACATAAAAATACATAATTAAAACTTTTCTACAAACACCAATCGAATTTTCTATTAGTGCAACTGAAAATGGGTGGTTAGTCGGGATATGAACACGAATGTGTTATGATCTGCCTGGGTCACGATACTGTGAGGCAGGTTATTCCACTATGTTCTTGTTAATGGCAAGGTAAAATTACGGGTGCTTTAGTGATCACCTTGCGCCGTTCGGGCTATCAGGTCTGGATGGGGTGAAGAACTTCGTTGTGTGAAGCTGGGTGGCTCTTGTCGGAGACGAAGTAGCTTCCTTTGGCCGTGGACAGCTAATTCGGTTGAACTTGGTACTGTAATTACTTTTCAATAAGCAATTAATTACTTTTGTAGCAAAGTAAAATACATAAGCGAAACATTACTGCGAATGGTAACTTCCCCTGTACCGAGTTGGGACAGAAGTGCCCGGGTGTTAGCTTATCCAAGCTCGAGAGTTGGCTGGCTTGTGGGATTAAGCTCTGAATACGGGGACATTGTCCCTCGGAGTCCCTCGACCGGGCTCGATTCCGGATTCCGGAGTGTTTGCTCTGGAGCTCCAGCACAAAGTGAACTCAGTTGCTCCGTTTCCAATCAAAGTCTCTCGTTCGTCCATCCACTTTTAGGGGACTGGCGAATCCTCAACGCGTCTTGAGACAGGGGTTTTCCACTGGATGAATGTCCACGACCAATCGGCTCACCTTCTCTCCATGGTGCAATTTCTTACATCCCCGTGTGAGACCCCCGCGATCTGCGCATATGGCACGGCCAAAGGTCAGGCGGTTTGGGATGCAAGCAAACTATATCTAAAACTCGTAATTCGAGACAGACAGCCGACCCCCGTGTGGATAGCGCCCATGGGCGTTCCAACGGGGGGGGGGAGGGGGCGCTTGCCCCTCCCCCCCCCCCCCAGTTGTCAGAGTGGGTGGCAAGGCATATGTTTTGCCCCCCTGAAACAGCCGCCACTGGGCAAGACAGACACTGGCCGGCGGCGCCCAAGGTATACCAAGGGCACCGCCCCCGCCTCTCGTGAAAAGGGGGGAGGTCTGGTCCCCCCCCCAGTCAAAAACAAGTTGGTACGCCACTGATAGCGCCTGCTTGGCTATCCCGTCATTCATTCTGCGAGACGCTGTCTTACATTGCCTTTCTACCGTGGCCCCTAAAACGCGGGCGAGAAAGACTATACCGATGTACACAGTGCCAGCCAGAACCACCGCGTTCTTTCGACTCAGAAAGCACGTTTCGATTCTTTTCTGCAGAAAACGCGCGTTCCGAACTTCTCGTCGTAAAGTACGCCTGTATCTCGAGGTCGCCCACAACGGGCATTGTTTACGCCATCGCTTTCCTTCCAGCTAAGTCCCTCTCGTGCTAACGGTCCACCCGCGGATCCCTCGTCGATCTTTACACAACCCCTTTAAGACTCTTCCTGGACTGAAAGAGCTGCAAAGAGTCAAACACATAAAAAAGGACCGAAGACATCATTCACATTTCTACACATGGTGCGAAAGAAGCAAGTGGCGTTCTAAAAAGAGTTATCTTCGTAAATAAAAGTGCATAACAATGAATATAAAGACGTATACAAATAACCATGCACTTCAACGTTACAGAAACCAAAATACAAAGAAAACCATGAGACTCGCGCTTTGGCATGTCCCCACACAGAATGACTTTGCGTCACCATAAAGGAAAGTACGCGCACATGTCAGAATGGACAAATGAACGTATACGCAAAACAAAGGCAAAATGAAAAAAGAAAAAGAAACGCGGAGCAGGACACGCCCGTTGCAATATCCACTCTTGAAAAAAAGAAATGCTTCGCAAACAGAATTGTTCCTAGACTCGCGCACTGGAAAATGTCGAAGTCAGAGGGGTCACGAGGTTTCATGAAGTCTCGTCGTCCACGCACGGAGCAGCAGGAAGGCCACACTCCCGGGATATATGAGTCAAGCCGCGTGAAGAGTGGAACCCTTCATGTTCTAAAAGGGGGGGGAGGGGTTGCTTTAACGATGAGACAGCGGTACCCCAAAATCTGTTTGGCAAGCGAGACAAAGCGTCCGCGCTAACCGTTAGCGGTACCCTTTCTGTGGGTCACGATCACATCATAGCGCTGTAACGCTAGAGCCCACCTAGAAGGTTTGCCCCGTTGGGGCTGCAGGACGTCAGGTAGGCCAAAGGGTTGTGGTCTGACACGACGTGTACGTTTGCGCCGAAGAGCCAGTCGTTAAATTTTCCATGCGCCACAAATTATAGCGAACGCCGCGCGCTCAATGGTGAACCAGTGTGTTTGAGTAGGAGTAAATTTATGACTCGCAAATCCGATCGGTCTCTAACCCCGTCATTCCCAATTCGTCACCATGCATGCCCCTGCCGCAGCTACCGACCCGTCCACGAAGAGCCAGTAAGGCTCCTGTAAGTTCGGGGTCGAAGGGCTCGCTGCCCCGCAGAGTGCGTCTTCGGGAACGCGCTCTCCGCCGCCTCCGACCAAGGTATTGCGTTCAGTACACCCTTTTCGGTATGGGCCGTGAGGGGCTCGGCGATAGCAGCGTAGTCCTTTACGTACCACCGGCAGTAGCCACACAGTACCAGGAAACCTCCTAGTACCCTCTTCTTGCGCCGATGATCCAAGCCCTCGATAGCGGCGACCCTGCTTGGGTCGGGACCATGTGTTCCAGACCCAACGATGAGCCCGAGGAAGGTGATTGACCCCCTCATGATGCAGTGATAAGCTCGCGTGTTTGTTCATTAAGCTCGCCTGTTTGTTCAGTCGCGCTGTTTTTAGGAGATGCGCAGTTCACTTCTCGAAAGTCCAAGCCTTCGCGAAGTATGACTCCTACATGTCCCACTCGAGCACTTTTGTTTCTCAGCCGGTTTGCACGAACCACTTTAGTTCTGCCGTCCTGAGTTACGGGTCCCAAAACCACGACAAAAGCATTAAGGGACGCTATCCCGTGTTTATCCCGGTTGAGTCCTGGACTTTGGGTCAGTTCAGCAACTTCCAGCCTCCGGATGAAAGTAAGCAGTCTGCCGTGGTATCCAGTCTATCGATAACCGCACACAGCACGATGACCACATCATTCTGACCAACCCCTTCCCAGGGCATGACCTAGAGTGGCAAGCGCACGACTTTTGCTGTTATTTATTGCCAAAACGAAGAAACGAGACGAATTGTGCCGCCTGGCTCGGCCAATCTCTCGCGGGGCCGCGCTTTCCATGACCGTTACTTCGCTGCCGGTGTCTGACACGGTTGATAGCTGATCGATGCGGACCCGAGGATGAGGATTCGTCCACTTTTCGCCACTGCTTGTACGTATGTCCTTCGAGCCGTTCACTTTCGCGCGGTTTGATCCTGATTAAACATGAGGAAGATACTTAGAAAGGGGGGACGGACAACAAAGTCTTCGTTGTCCATCCCCCTTCCTATGTATCTTCGTCGTGTTTAATTACTGTTACCAACACGCTCGTTTTGTACTGACCTTGATCCTGATCTTTACGCGTAAAAGTTCTTCTTTTTTACGCGTAAAGATTACAGCTGAAATAAAGATGAGAAGTGCGAGGAGGGACTCTGCTTAGAAGCGTCCCTCTCTGGCTTCGAGCAGTGCCTCCACTTCTCTGCCGGGGTTTCCCCAGAAATTGAAATGAGGAGGGGGATGGGGGGGGGGGGGGGGAAGGGCGGAGTGTCTAAATTTTAGGGGGGGGGCGGCGGCACTGAGAATACAGGAGTCATTCCGAATTAAGGAATGCCTTTGAAAAAAACAAGGGGAGAGGGTGTAGAGAAATCACTGCTTCTATGGCCCTCGACGGTCGCTTCCGTCCCCATCTGCCTCCTCCCGCATCCGTTCGACCTTAGCCAGCTCGGGCGCCTGTAGCCACTTTGTCTTTTTGGACAGCGTGATTTATCGAAGACACTCCTTACCGAGCTCGACTTCACCTGGTCAGCGGCCATTAGATGAATCAGGTCCTCTTCACTTTCTACATTGCGCGCCACCAGGTAATGGCTGAATGAGCTGGCCGTCCTCAGAGGCATACATCGTCCACCCCTCGTCTTTTTCGCTTCGTGCGTCGGCAAACAGTTCCTGGTACTCGAAAGGCGTAGTCGGAGATCATCCAGGACGGCGGCCTTAACCGTGGCGTAGTTAGCTATCTCCTCCGCGGATAACCTCGTAAAAATGTATTTAACTTTTTTCTGACAAGGCCGGCATAATGAAATGCACTAGGCTCTTATTCGCGACTCCGTAGGCCGCGAACACCATTTCGACACCGTAGAACCAAGCCGGAACTTCCCAGTCAGGTGGCAGTTTCTGATTTTTGAAAAGAGTTTTCCGCATTGCCGAAACAGGGTCCACCCTGCCCTTTCCGATCGCCGCGAGAGCTGTGCCGCCTGCACTAATCCACGCATTGCCGCGATTTTTCCCTCGCTCTCAAGTGGAAGCCTCAACCATGGCTATTTCATTTCATTTCATTTATTTTCTTTTTAGATTTTCACCACCAATACCGGGTAGGAAGGCGGGGCCAACGACATTCCTGCCTGACATTGCTGCTGCGCCCTGTACAGTTCAGAGTAACATTCAAAGTACATTTACCACGCTAAAACAAAATACGCCAGCAACATGTTACATGACTAATAACGCCGCGCAACACAAAAATAGCGGATTTACAGACAAAATAAAATTTGCAATAAACCTAGAAACAACAGTAACACTTATCACAGCCCTCAGCAGCTATAAAAAAGTTACAGTTAAAACACCCGACTGAAAATATGGACAATTAATGAAGAATATATTTCACTCAAAACGAAAATGGTCATGAGGAAAAAGCAAGAACGTGGCCTAAAGTACGTTTAAGGACGCATCTCAGATCCGCACGGAAATGCTAAAATGGCGAAGTAAGCTGAAATATATACACGCCGCAGATTCATCAACAAAATATTTACTTTCCGGCAGGTTTAACTTTCGTGATTATGAGTAAGTGATATTTTGCGTTACAAGATTGTTCTTTGCAGCTTGTTTATATTAAAAATAAGGTACAGAAAAATCGAGATGATTGTCAACCTGATTCAGCAAATTTGGTGCCTGATAACCTTTTTTTCCGTAGTTTTGAAGCATGCTCGACTTTCTTCTTGTGTGATGTAGAAATGTAAATGGATTATTTGAACACCCCTTGATTTGTTTCAAATTTTTTCTTTATATATTGCTTGACAATAATTTAATGTAATACATTTTGTTTGCCTTGAAGTAAAGCTTGTATGGCGAAATGGTGTGAGCTATTAAATTCGATTATATTTCCTTTTTTAAACCGGCGTAACGCTCTTTTTTGTATAACAATTTTTTTGTCAAAGTGAACATTGAACAACCTTATTCGCTTGGCTTCGTCTTCTAAAATGAACCCAAATATTTATTAAACTTGGCTCAAGTTACGTGGAATTCCCTTTATATAAACATATGTATATTTACCAAGAAATGCAACATTTTGGTACACTGTTAGGTACGAGTTTTGAAACTTCAAATTTGGGAATCTTTGCATTGTTGTGGCATTTCTGATTACATGGTTTCAGATATGGTACAGTGTTTGTTCCCCATATACGGCCAATGCGAGAAGAACAAAACACATAAAATGTTTTGTTGTGATCAGGCAGTTGCCAAATTTTCGGTGCCGTTTATTTCTGGGTTAATATACTTTTTATTCGTGAGTTCAGTTTCTAGCACTGTCATCAATTACCATCCTTGCTCACCACCATTACACATGGTTGGGCTGTGCGCCAAGAAGCTCCAACGACTTTAACATCTCGGACTTTAAATAAGTAGAAAAGTCATCAACTGCGCTTACACTATTTTGGAATTCCCAAAATAGAAAAGTTATAGTGCCACGCGCGTCGTTGAGCCAGCGTGCATGTGGCCGAAGAGTTACCGTTCTTGGGTTTCGCGCGGAAGGTCTGGGTTCGATTCCGGGCAGCGGAATGTTTTTTTATTTATTCTTTCCATTTGGTGTTCTCGCTAATTCGAGAACTTTTTTGTCTGATCAAGTTGCGAATGTTTTAGGAGACGTTCTAGGCCGAATGTTCTAGAGACCCACGCGGCTAGAAAAGGTGCTCCCCGTGGCAAGCCGCAGTCAGTCTCGCCCCAGCGCTCGATCCTGCTGTTTCGCCGACATCGACGCCTGCAACGCTAGCCTTTCTCTATTTTTGTTTTGGGCACAAGTTCGCCCCATGAAACGTTTAGTTTCTTCAGTTATTCGCCGCCTCATCATTTGTCATTCGTGACAATAGGACTTGCTTAGGGTGGCGCGCGACAAACAATATAATTAAGATATTTTTTCGCCTGTTAACATGTCCTTTTGTATATATTTTGTCGTTCTCGACGAGGCGTCGACAGACATTACACCGCTGCTTACGCCCTTGCCGAGGTAGGGGCTACTCTTGCCACTACTACTCTATCGCGATATAGACTCCTCTATTTGACTCGCATGGAGTCTTGATAGAGCTGTTTTGAATGTTAGTGAACATGTCATCAGTGTAGGCAGAGCAACGACGCAGCAATCGTGACTCAAGAGCCGAATGAGCCTCAATCTGGCTGATCGCGTTCGCTCTGCTAAGATGTGAGCATGGGACTCTCGAGCAGCGTTAGCTGGCTGACCATGTAGGACGCTCTCTTGTCGTTGAGAATCCTTTGCCCAGTGAACGCCTGCGAAAACGCACCAGTGCTCGGAGTACCCTACGCAGCAGCGCCTCTTAGCAACCGCTCGCGCAGCATCGCAACCTTTCTGGCGCCTGTTGGGAGTCTGCGAGCGCCCGGGGTTCATCGTCGATACTTGAATGCGGGCATTTTATGAACCCCCTCGAAAATGAACTCCCGCGACGATGAACCGCCGGCGCTCGCATACAGAAGGTTGCGATGTAGCGCGAACGTTTCTTCAAAGACGCTGCGTAGGGTACGCCGGGCTTTGGAACGGCATTGCAGCCATTCCAAGAGCAGAAGATTCGTGACGAAACAGTAGCGTCTTGCATCATCATCAAGCTAACGGAGAGCCTCATGCTGTATTTTCAGCACAGTGAGCATGGTCGACCAGATCAAGGCGCAGTCGGCTCTCGGGTTGCGATTGCTACGTCGTTGATCTGCCTACACTGGTGACATGTACACTGGCATGCGAAACAGCCCTCTCTAGATTTGAGAGAGAGAGAAGAGGTGACTTGAGAGAAGTAGGGGAGTTTGTTCTAGCGGGAATGCCGAACTGGTTCCCCATGAAAGAAAGTAGAGAAAAAGGAAAGAAAGGGGCATAAAGGAAAGAGGGAAGGAAAAATAGAGAAGAATAAAATAAGAATGTGAACGCGCTGAGAGTTAATGTCGAGTTATTTCACAGGCGGTTTGCGACACCGGATTCGTCGAGGAAGTTTAGTAGCAGGTGTTGTATTATTTGGCGGCGACGGGCTGAACCACTTGGATAGATGATGTCCTTGTCGTCTGGATCACGAAGTCCAATTCTGGCGAGCTCAGTGACGAACCGGTGACGTGGATCGCTATATTCTTCGCAGTTGAAGAGGATCTGGCAAATGTTTTTTTTCATCGATGCAATTCGGACACTGGGAGCTCTTTACTGCAGATATTTTAAAAAGAAACGCATTTGATTTGATTCGAGTTTATAATTCTAGATTTGATTCGAGTCCAATAGGCTAGTTTATAGCTCGATAGACTGTAGAGCTCAGCTCGGTAGCGGCGTTAGCAGCGGACTATGTTTCTTGACGCCCGCATCGAGAACGACAAAATATAAACAAAAACATTAAATATAAAAAATACAGCACGCACAAAAGTACAGGTTAACGGGTAGCACACATAGCAGAGACAGGAACAGAAAAGAAGACGTTAATGCTACGAAATACATATACTCACAAACACTAAAAATACACTGGAAGAGATAGAAAGCGATAATATTAGCTAAAAAATTGCAAGATTGAGGTGACGTCAACGCCGAGGTAAGGTAATGCGAACAGAGACCAGCCGGCAAAAGTGCAATAGGTCTATAGGCAGCTAAGGACGCTTTTGTGATCGCGGGGCACCGGCGACGTACTCACTATTGACCTGGCTAAAAGAATTCTCGCCCCGTTCGACCGCATGAATGGCTCTCTTCCACTTTCCTACCTCTGCTTTCCTAAGGTGAAGGTCACGGGTCTGTAGCCTAAGCGACATAAAACTCCATGCAGCCGGCTAAAGAAGATTGAAGGGTCGCGAGTGTACAACTGGAAAAACATACATCCCTCTATAGCCGGCTAAAGCACATTGAAAGGTTGGAGGCCAATAGCTTTGGTGACATAAAACACCATTGAGTCGGCTAAAAAATTCAATTGTTGCGAGTCTATAGATTTAAGTACATACACCACTTTATAGCCGGCTAAAGCACTTTGAATAGTCGCGAATCTATAGCATCAAGGAAATACATTTTTCTATAGCTTCTCAGGAATATTGAATAGTCGTGAGTCTATAGCGTCCTAGACACATATTATTTTATAGCGGGCTATAGAAATCTAAATGGCCGAGATTCTAGAGCTTTGAAGACACAGATTGCTCTGTAGGTGGCTATATCTCACTATAGTGTTTTCCATAAACGTCCATAGACCACCCTCGTGTGGGAGAGAAGTCTTGGGCTTGAATTATTTAATAGTATATAATAATAAATAAGAGCAATACCTGCCCGTTTGTACAAACGTACAATGGCTGCGGTGGGGTCTCAGTCCTAAAAACAATATGTTGAAACCAGGATTGATATTACTATGATTTCTTGATTAACTCTAAAATGTTAACGTTCACAGGTGCACGTGCAATGTGTTGCGCACTAAATTGTAAGAAGCATATTTCTTGCATCACAGAACTATACAGGTAGCCATAGTAATAAAGATACTGCTACAGGTAATACTCACACAATATACAAACAGTTGGATTACTGGCATTGTTTTCTTTTTATTTTGTCTTTAATAAAATATGTGGTGGCTTACTAAAATACCAAAACCATATAGCGCCACCCAGTTTGAACGGTGCATTATTAAAATTAGTGTTCGCAAACTTAGTTCAAAACAAACAAAAAATAATTAATATATTAGAAATCATAACTCTTCCGCAATTATTCTCTTTAAATACATCCCCCCCCCCAAAAAAAAAAATCGCAGATAACGATTTTTGATTTCCTATAAAACACAAAATAAATGGGTGAAATATTTGTCAGTAATACAGATCCTAAATATTCGGTAGTAAATGTGTTACTTTATTTTTTACCTTATTTTGCAGTATGGCCGTCGGACAAGAAGCCGATAGTCTGCACCTTTGGATTCCGGATGGCGACTTACCCCAAGGGCCCAAAGGATGGAGTTTGTGACTACGTCTTTTACGACTACTTATACGATTCCCGAGTTGAAATCGGGAACTTTTCTGAACCCTGATGTGTCTTTCATACAAACGTTCCTGAATATCATTCAAACTATGACCCGGAACAGCACCGGATTAACGGAATTCGGAATGGCTATAGATCTCTGTAAGAAAGCTCCTTCAAAGATCGACTCCAAAAAGATATTCGGGGCGTCGAGTTTGCGTCGACTCGGTGTTTAACCGTGAATCTAAGTCAACATTGCTCGCAGCAAACACAGTGAAGTAACCTAGGTCTAACCTTTGCAGATTTTAGTAGATGGTTCGAATAGGTCCCATAACGTGTCCCGTTAACGATACGATGCATGTGCAAAGGCGTTGGAGGAGCAGATTTCCGGCAAAGGCGGCACGCCGCGTTTTGCCGCAAGTGTGGCCGTACCTTGAGCCGTTTCGCGGCCTCCCGTGTCGCCCGCCCGCCTTCCCGCCACTGCCCTGCACGAGTAGGGAAAGTAGAAAATTCTCATTGCTGCCGGTAGAGAGACGTTTCCTGGAACTTTTCGTGCCCGGCGTATTTTGAAAATTTAATAACTTCACGGTATTTTCTTTTCTGTAGGCTATTTGGCTATTATTTGGGAAAGAGCTATGGATGTGGTATACCACTTTCCAGTCAAATCGAAGACTATGCAAAATCGGTAGAGTCTTTCTAAATGCCCATTTGGCTCAAAAAACGAAATGACATTGTGGGCTCCTGCGGCGTTTGTTTTAGTGAAGCGAACTTGTCAGCGAGAAAAAGACGTTATTGCCTTGCCGACATGTTTGTTGCACTTCAATTTGTGTTTTGTAAACTGACGATCAAAATATCGTTATAATCAGAAACTTACTGAGCGTCATCGAAAGCCACTAAATAAATATATTTTAGAAAGATTCCGGGCAAGTAAGAAGCGCAGTGATGCACTAACCTAGCAACACCTCGCTCAAGACTCGAGTCTAGTGAAGGAAAAACGCGACCGCGCGGTTTTTCCCTCTTGTCGTTTGTATTTTCACGTCGGCATCATTGCATCCGTCGCACGAATGGAGAACTTTAGTGAACCGCCGCCCTTCCCATGGACCGCCAAGTTTTCTACACTTTTTATTTAAATATTTTCGATGACGCTCAGTAAGATTCTCATTGAACCGCTATGCATATTTAATTAGTTAAAAGTTAATCAACTGAGATTCGTTAACTATCCGACTTACCTTGATGATTAGCCTCATAAAATCTGCACCCCTGGCCGTATAACTTCTGTGGACAAACCTCATGAGTGTAGCTTTCACAGCTTTCATAAAACAAATCTGAAAATCATTAAAAAACGTTATTGGTTTGTAGAAGGAGAAGAGGCAATTTCTTATAAACATTAAACATAGAAGTAACATATTCTTTAAAACATTGATAATTTAAATTATACGCCATGCTGGGCGCGATAATAAAAATAATATTAACGATTAGGTTAAATTTTGTCCAGTTTAAGGATTATAAATATTCTAGAGTTTATGCCACACTTCGGAACAAGGGATGAAATCAGAGGTTGAAACGGAATCTGCCATTCATTATATTTAAATGATTTGCTGTACAATTTTGTTTAAGACCACAACATTGAGCGTTAATATTTTTGTCTGGAGATTTGTCGTGTCCCTTGCACTTGAAATCCGAGTCACTTCTATAGTTTTAAATATCTCTTCGGTGTCGTTTTACGAGTTTAAAATTATTTATTTATTATTATTTATGGATAATGCAATCTTATTTGAGTCAATGCAGGAATGTAGTACAAACAAAATACATATAAAACATCAACAGCAATCTAACCACGAATAACGAGGATATCGAGATCTCGTTCATTAGTAACAAGATATTTTCAATTAACGCAACTTTCCAATTTGAAATTAATGTTTGAACTTTTGCAGTATAAACCGTAATTGTTAGTTACTGAGCCCATCCAGTTATTGTACATTTAAAAAAAAAACTGAATCTATACTGATATTCTACAAACTCCCGAATATATTTTTCGTGCTTAAAATCAGTGTTCGCTTGCAACAGTGGAGTTAAGTAAAGAGGCTGATTTTTATGTTAGACCGTTATGATATATCATGTAGATACACGTTAATCTTCTTTGTTAGCCCCTAGCTTGGAGCGTTTCAAGAGCGACACGACAAGCGAGTGTTCCGAATTGCGTCGTCGGTGCATCGGCACGCGAGGAGAAGGGCAACTTAGACAAGGCTCCATGACGAGGCAGCCAATCACACGGAGGGACCGGTCGGGGCAAAAAACAGAAGCGCGTGGGAGCGTTTGGGGGAAAACACACGCACGAGGTGCGCCGGAAGCAGACGAACTTGCACTCTTCGAAGTTCGACAGCCGTCACTTCGATTCAAAGGTATCCACTCAAGCAGCGTCAAAGTTGCGTCGTCTTGGAGATGCTCACCTTCTTGCCTTGGCTATCACCGACCGATCAAGCACAGTCAATACGGTCCTCCGCTTTTTGCTTGCGCCTCATTGGCTTAGCCTGGGATGCCAAACCCACAGAGGCCACCATGACCATGCACTTTCGCTGCTTTTTGCCGGAATTGTAGAGCAGGCTTGACTCGAAAATCAGACGGAATATAGCATTCTAGTCTCGCTAGTCACGCTGACAGCTTTGAGAGTTCCTGCACATAAATCTACGTGCAATCCTCTGCGCTCTTTCCAGCTTAGATATGGTTATCAGAGTGGGGGTTCCTATACTGTGTCTCATCCTACGATGGACTAAAGGTTAAAGCCACAGGTCGCCAGGTCCAATCACATTAGACGGTAAACTATGGCATGCTTAACGTTGGTTAGGGGTGGACGAATATTGCTCCGAATCAAAAAGTGCTGCATCATTTCTGTAGCTTCGACACTGCAAAAGAACCTGTATGTTGTGGCTTTCTTTGCGATGTAAAATTGGTGAGTCACTCAGTGCTATTCAATTCAAACCACGGTCCGCGCATCCCCATTAGACACGGGCATCAACACGTGCATTGAAGCCAAATACCAGGCAATATCTAAGTGGGTCGTGATTGGATCTAGTGGCCCGCTAGCTTTTGCCTTTAGTCCATCGTAGGGTGAGACGAAGTATAGACCGGAAGCGTACTCCGGACAAGGCTTGACAGAGGTTGTTTTTCAGCTCTAAGCTTCTCTTTCATCGGGACACTTCAAAGGTTATGTCGAATTTCCTATAGGCACCTGCGTCCGCTAGGAGCCCCTTCCGATCGCCCAGCGAACAGCGCCGCGCGCGGCGACTTTTGAGTCAGCGTAGAGAGAGCGGTAGGGCTCCCGTGCATTTCTCGCTACTCCCGCGCTACCACCCATGGTGTAGCCCAAGCAGACATGTCGACATTGCAACACTCACCACTGTATCGAGCGACACGCGGCGCGGCTCTGTGTACCAACACGGCCGGAAGGCCGCGCATGCGCAGAAGCTATCTGGGCAGAAGCGGCCAGGCTCTATGTTCCTTCGCCATTGCGTTGTGTGGCGTGCACTGGCTGTTGACGTTGTAGAGATGCTTCTAGCTCTATTTGTGCGTCCCATTTCCTGCCAACGTACGTCGTAAGTTATGCCCGACTATTTCTGCTCGCTACCCGAGCCTGAATGGCAGAGGTATTGAGGCAAACTGTGCGTGGACGGTGTTACTCATGGTGCCTGGAAAGCGTCTCTGACTGGTCTGTTTACCTCGTCCAAAAATGTGGTGCCTTATTTCCTCCTGATGCCGTCATAAAAGGGCCATTCTGTCGCCTTTCGCGATCCTGGCGGTGTATCGGCAGCGGTGGTGGATGTAGCAGACGCCTGTTCTGCTGCAGGTCACTCTATGGGGAGACAGTCCGCGGAAGCTTCTGCAGCCAGAAGTTGGGACGCCGTGACGACAGCGACACTCGCGTTCGCTCGTGCTCCTCGCCAGCATTTCTACGACTAACCGCCAGGATCGCGGCATCCGACAGCATGACACTCCGGTTTCTGTGACGTCATTTGTTGCCCCTTGGGGACCACTTTTGATATATGGGTAGGATAGGACGGCTAAACACACAAGTCGGAGACGCGTTCCAGGCATCATAGCGTTATCTTCGACGTTCCATACTCCGTAAACAAGTCCTGCTGGAATTCCGACGTGAAGTTGCTGTCACCGACGTAAATGACTCAAGTCGTCATTTATTTAGTTGTTTTCGCCAAGCCAGTTAACGGCCGACACGGCGCGGGCATACAAGTCCCCCGAGAGGCCTACGATTCCTTCCAGCCGCTTTCCGCGCTGCCGGCGGGATCAGCAGAGTGTGGGTCTGCGGAAGTGCATTTATTAATTGACTAATTACATAGTAATAGAGAGGAAAACAGCGCCAAAAGTGCGGAGGACAAAAAACAGAGGAGCACAGAGACCGAGCGCTGATTGACAGCTGGTTTATTTCTGGAAAACTACATACCGGTGTAAAAAACTCAAGACAAACATACATCGCACCTTCGCCCAAGGGCACGTCACAGCTCTCAAAGAACGCGATTTCTTTGTTGAAGAGTGCAATCGAGGAAGTACTTACGCACTCAACGTTATATTTAGAAATGTGATAAGCCTCGAATATTTCACGAGTAACCTCCTGACTGTACCAAGCGATAATCGTCGTCTTTTCTAAAAGAGGGATGCACCCACACCTATCACAATGAATGGCCAAATTACCCGATGGTAAAGATCTTATCGAAAGTGCGCGTTCTCTGCGCCTATAATTGAACATCTTCCTGATTCGCCAAAGTACACTCTCCCACAGGACAACTCAATTTTGTACACCACGCCGACCGCGCACGGCACAAACTCCTTCTTGTGCTTCTTACAGCAGCTGAGTCTATTCGAACGACCCCTATCAACCTTAGCACATAGACGCCCCAGTTTTGAAGGCACAGAGAAGACCACGGAGACTCCATGTCGCTGTGCTACCCTTTTGAGTTTGTGCGTAACCTTATGTATCTAAGGAAGAACCACAGGTCTCACGTTAGGTTTCTTCCTAGGTTGAGACTTAGGGCTTCGAAGACATTTCAACGGGCTCTCCGCCACACCGTCAAGGACCTTCCTAGGGTACCGTCACTGCGTGAGCCTGTGGGCCTGGTTGCAAAAACTAGCCAGCATCTGGTGAGGACAACACCTCCCCAGGGCCGCCTGCATGCAACCTGTCCCAATCCCTCTCGTTACAACCTTCGAGCGGCTAGAGTCAAAATACAGCACACCTTTTTTCTCCTCGGCCAGGGAAAAACGACGACGACGAAGCGATGTGGAACACGTAGCCCATGTCAAGTTCCCGATTCAAGGCCGAATATTCCCAATTCGAGCCCGCGGAATCTGCAGAAAAGCAGCAGTGAGGTGAGTGGAGATCATCGACAACCTAGAAACTGAAACTTCTGACCCAGCGATCACTTTCGGGTGAGCAATCAGCCCTCGATCACTGGCCACACCGGCCCACCAAGCTAAGCCTGGCAGCTGCACAGGCTGTGCAGCGAGGCCTAACGCCAACGGAGCTTCACCCGGGACGGCCCAGGACGTCGCCCGCACACCTATAACAGTCCGCACCGCCGATAGCGCTCACCTATTCATCATGGACGGGCAGGATCCTTCAACTTCCCGAACAACGGAGTGGAAACTCGCCACTCCGGCACCAAGACAGATCAAGGCGACGACGATCGTGCTGAAGCTGACGAACAACGAGCACCTCGCCTCGATAGGCCTCGCCGCACTAACCAACGCCCTCAAAATGGCGGCAGCCCTCACCAAACAAGAGTGCGCAGACACCTACTTCAAACTCCGAGCGCCGCAGAATCTCCTCATCGTGGACAGTTACAGAGCCACGGCAGTACAAAAAATCATGACAACGCAACAAATTCAAGTAGTGGGCACTACACACTCCATCTGTGCATACGTGGCGAACGCGGCAGAAAACGCGAGAGGAGTAATTCACGGCATCCCGCTGGACGCAACTGACGACTTCATTAAAGAGAACCTCAGAGTGCAGAACCGAACGGTCTTGGGATTCAGGCGACTCGGTACGACGAAAACCATTCTCATCACCGTGGAGGGCCCGTCGCTTCCAAGGTACGCCATATACGACTCGGGAGTGTACCGCATGTACCCACCGCGACAGCGGAACAGGCAGTGTGCGCACTGCCTCAGCCTCCAACATAACTCGGACGTATGTCCGTGCAAAAACGACTACATACGCTGCACAGCATGCGGAAAACAATTCCCGCCGCAACAAAATCCAAGCGAGACGCCGCACGATTGCGAGCTGCGATGCGCCAACTGCAAAGGTGATCACGCCGCCACGGACCCGCAATGCCCAGCCAAGCAGGCGGTAGCGGAAGCTATAAAGGAACGCTTCGAAGCACGTCAAGCACGTCAAGCAAGAGCCCAACAACTGAACACGAAACGATCACCAGACACAAACCCGAAGCAGAACCCGCAAGAATGGCCGGACCTCCCAATAAGCAACAGGTTCGAGTTACTAGATACCCCATCGCGCAGCCTCAGCAGAGGTAGGAGCCGCAGCCGAAGCTACAGCAGGGGTAGGGGATCCAACACTGCCAAGCAAAATGTGACCCTCGACAAACGAGCCAGAAGCCGCAGTAGGGCTAATCAAAGAAAACCCCAACAGCTACAACACGACCAACAAAAACGGACCAGGTTCCAAGAACCCTCACACAACCCGTGGTTCCAGAAACAGGCATCCAGAACATACGGCCAAGGAGGACAAACAACAGGAGCCCACCAGGAAAATAACAGTAGCAGCTACCCACGGGTGATCCCGAACATGCAGGAAGTGGCACAAGCCATGGACACCCAGTTGAGTGGCACGGCTTCACAACCCTCTCCCTCCTCACCAACGGTTCTAAAACCCGCCACAATACAAGCACCAAGCCCACCGCCCTCGCAAGAATACCAGCAAACCAACACAAATGACTACACCGAACTACGCCAAAAGATATCGACTATAATAGCAGAGTCCATACCCACCATCTTAAGCGCACTTGCCCCGATGCTCCAACAAATGATTCAACAGGCACTAGCACCAATACAAGCAGAACTAGCGGCCCACCAGGAGCAACTCAGACCACACAAGCGCGCCGCTATGCCCGCACCCGTGAACGCGAACATGGAACAACATGACAATGAATAACACAAACGCGGGACAACAATCAAACCCGCCACACAGCAGCACACCAACGACGTACCAAGCAAAAACAACCTCAAGAGACAAAAACGACGAAATAATCATATGGCAATGGAATTGCAGAGGGTTCCGACGAAAGAGGAGCCACCTCTTGCAACACATGCAAATAATTGGAACACAACCGGACATAATAGTCCTGCAGGAAACAAACGGAGCTCACGCCATACAGGGGTACGACATGTACACTCAACCGAGTATCCTACACAATCAACGGGTTACCGGGCAGAACGTGATGGCAACCCCTACTATGGTAGCCACGTACATCAGGAGACGAGATGCCGACCTTCCCTCTATACAGCATGATACAACGGCAATCAACACACCCACAATGGAGCATGTGGCAACCAGCACACTTCTGGGAGACCAAAGGCTCCATATAATCAACAGTTACTGGCTACCTAACCAACCTACTGCACGCCTCCCGCCCCTGGACATGAAACTAGGGCCCAACAGAGATAGGGACACGGTGGTGACGCTGGGAGATTTCAATTGTCAACACCCATCTTGGGGATATGCGGTCACGTCGCCACTAGGAAGAAAGTTACAGAGCTTCTCAACCAATCAAGGTATGACCCTCCTAAATGACACGACGCAGCCAACGCGCACTGGTGGACCGCACCAAACGGACACCTCTCCGGACTTAACGTGGATTCAGGGCCCACTCAGGGCGACGTGGGAGAACACAGGAGACGCGCTCGGCAGCGATCACCAAATAATAGAAATAAAAATCACTCCAACGAAAAGGGGACGGAAAGAACGTCTCAGAACGACGAAGCTGACGGCATGGCACAAGGTCAGAGAGGAACTCCAAGGGGTGGATTGGAAGCACCTCGGATGCAAAGATTGGACAGAAGCGATCCAAGAGACGGTTAACCGTCACACCAAACACATTGCGAACACAGAAGACCACCCAACGGTCGATCAACACCTAATGACTCTATGGACCAAGCGACGAAACCTCACAAAACGCCTCAAAAAGAGAAAGAGCAACAGAACCCTCAAGGCGAGAATACTGGCCTTAACTCAGGAGAGCCAGGAATACGCGGAGAAATTGGCCAGCCAAAACTGGATGCAACTCTGCGATGACATGAACGGTCAATTACACACGGTCAGAGCCTGGCACATATTACGCGCGATCATGGGGCACCGTAAACCCAGGAACACGCTCAAGAAACTCATGCTGAGCTCAGGAGCCACCGTGAAGGACCTCATAGGAGAAATCAGGGACACATTCTACCCAGACGAAACGCAGACAATGGCACAGCAAATACCAACGGCAGAAACCCACTTAGATCGAGAAGTCCAAACCGCACAAGAAAGCGAAGAGATCAGAGGGATAGACTCGGACTTCACCGAAGCAGAACTACAAACGGCCTTATTCCAGCTGAAGCGCAACACGGCGCCGGGGCCGGACAAAATAACATACGGAATGCTCAGAAACATCCCTGACAACAAGCTCGACGAGCTCCTACGACACATCAACGAGGTGTGGGCGACGGGAGAGTTACCAGAAGAATGGAAGGAAGCGCACGTAATCATGCTTCCCAAACCAGGCAAACTTCCCAACACACCAGCAAACCTCCGACCCATATCCAAGACGTCCTGCATGGGGAAGCTAATGGAAAAGATGGCATTAAACAGGCTAGAATGGCACTTGGAAGCCACGAACCAGCTGGCGCACACCCTAGTGGGGTTCAGAAAGCACGTCAGTACACAAGACGTAGCAAAAATGATTAAAGAACAGGTGTACGACAACCCCAGCACGGTTCAACAGCGCACCATAGTTGCGGTGGACCTAAAAAGAGCATTCGATAACGTCACGCACGAGGCTATCCTCAGAAACCTTCGCGAAACGAACCCTGGAAATAGATTGTACAGATACGTAGAGAACTTCCTCAAGGACAGAACGGTGAGAATACTGGACCCTGAGGGTCAACCCTCTCAACCGTATCCCCTATGTAGAGGAACACCACAGGGCTCCATACTATCGCCGATGCTCTTTAATATAACAATGAAGAACCTCCCGACTAAACTCAATGCCGTCCCAAATCTCCACCACGCTATATACGCGGATGATATTTCCATCTGGTGTACGACAGGCAACCCGGGACAACAGGAAGAAACGATACAAACGGGACTAAACATCATCCACGAACACGCAAACGCCATAGGGCTCCAGTGCTCACCAGACAAATCGGAATATGTCATAGTCATAAACCACCCATCGACAGAAAATGGCAGAGGAACAGCGTAAACTTATGAGCCTCCACATAGGAGGCACGTTAATACCCCGTCGGCCAGCCATAAAAATACTAGGTTTTATCTGGCAACAGGACGGCAAAAGCACGGAGTGGACCGCAAAGACGGTAAAACAGCTCAATCAGATCTACAACATGATAGCACGTATCACGCGCTACAATCGCGGAATGAAAGAGCACGAACTCAGGAAAATAGTTGAAGCGACGGCTTACTCCAGAGTCATGTACTCTTATCCATACACACAACTAACCCAAACCCAAAAGAGGAAGATTAAAGCAGTGCTGCGGAAATGTCACCGTCTAGAACTAGGAACGCCCAGGTACGCAGCAACTGCGCTAGTGAACGCCACAGCTATCCACAACACCCTTGAGGAAAAATCCGAAATCCAACAAGAGGCGCAGAGACACAGACTGACCACATCCCAACAAGGGCGGAAAATCTTGAGCAGTCTTGGATACTCAACTGAGCGACTCCCAGAGATCCCCACACCGCCACCACCATGGGAGTCCATCCCACATCTAACAGTACGCCCCATCCCCAAACATATGCACCCAGAAGTAGACTCAGAAAGAAGAAAGAGCAGAGCGACGCATCTAAAAGACCCTGGCCATGACATATACTATACGGACGCAAGCTTCACAAACAGCAATGCCACCACCGCATCAGTGGGTCCCAAAGGCCACGTCGTCAGGCGTCATGCCAACGTCCCATCGGTGACAGCAGCCGAAATACAGGCGATCGCCGAAGCCGTAACCCTCCACTCACACACAACGAATGAGCTCACGATTAGAACGGACAGCCAGGACGCGCTCAGGGCTTACGCTAAAAACGACTTACCTGAACACATATTAGGACTCCTCACCCAATACATGACCAATCATCCCCACTTGCGCATCTACCTCGAGTGGGTACCAGGCCACCAGGCAATCGAAGGGAACGAAAGGGCGCACGCCCTGTCTCGAGATAACAGAGAACCGAGCGTACCGATCGGTTGGCCGCAGGCCTACGACCCAAGAGAAGACAGAGCGGAGCAGCGAAAAAAACGAAGGACCTTCCTCAAGGAGATGAGAGAGGAGCAACGCAAATTCCCCACTCCACCGCACAGTACATCGCGCAGACAAGCCACGTTCATACGGCAAGCACAAACAAACTCACTCCCCTGTGACATGACGCTACACTACATACACAACCTCGGAGGACTGCCCAGATGTCAAGTCTGCGGAGCACAACCACCCGATAACAGGCATACATACTGGGAGTGCCCGAGGGCACAGAACTCGCCATACATTCTTAAAGAAACTCAGCTACCACTCCACATCCCTCACACGTGGGAGAGCTGGGCAGCACCGCCACAGGACCTGCAAGCTACCTTATGGCAACAACTGCAGAACCATGTCGAACATGTCCTCGGATTAACACCATGCAACAACAACGAACATGCAAGCTAGGACGGACCTTTCTCGTAACCTGACTACAAACACCATATAGAAGTGGTAAAACCAAAAGACGCGGCTCGGACAATGAGCTGCTGTAAATAAAGTATGTTCCTTCCTTCCTTCCTCGGCCAGTACCCCCAGCACACATGATCCTCATTAAAACTACGATTAATATATAAAAACTGTAGCCTTCCATGTACTGGATTTCCCTTTTCAAAATTCAAACCACGTGAGTTGGATTTGAACGCACACAACATGTTCTTCGATGTAATCATTCTTACTTTCACCAGACAATTTCCTAAATAAAACCAGATAATCGTCGACGTATCTAATATCACGAATCACCTCTCTTGCAAGACCGACATCAATACCTCTATCGCACATAGAATGAAAGATGTTACTCAGGACTGGAGTAACACTAGTCCCTATACATACATCCAGCTTCTGCAAAAGCAATGTGTCATCATGCACAACATACACAGACCTAAGATAAAAACACAACAGTTCTAAGGAATTTTTAACGCTAACACCATAGGCGTTCTCGAAAGACACACGTCAGGATGACTCAATGCATTCTTGGGCAGCCACCAGCAACTCTTGCTGCGAAAAGCATAAAGCAGATCTTCGACGTCCAAAGACACACCGTCACATGAGCCGGGGTTCTCCACGGTAAAAAGCTCGACCACATTCATCGAAGTACACACCCTAAAATTGTCTTGTAGTTTCAAGGAAGTAAGGTGCTTCTTCAAAAAAGACACCAAATGCATTTACCAACCACCCTTTTGTGTCACAATGGCCCTAAATGGCATCGACTCTTTGTGTGACTTCACCGTGAAAAACAGACTCAGGTGGAGACCTTTTAGAGCGCAGCTCTTAGGCGCCCGTTTCCAGCTTCAGAGCGACTTCGGTGTCGCCGTCGGAACGAACCTGTAACGCGTCGGCGTCGCCGTCGCCGTCAGCGTAACCACGCGGTGCATTATGGGAAACGTCCCATAATGCACAAGGCGGGAGGAAGGAGGGAGGAGGGGATGGGGAGAGGGATGGAAGAAGGACGGAGAGGAGAGAGGAGGAGGGAGGAGGGAGAAAAAGAAGGGACGAGGAGGAAGGAGAAGGAGAAGAGGAGGGAGGTGGCGCGGAGCACGAGAGGAGGAGAGGGTACGGATGACGAGGGAGGGGCATACCATCCCTTCCATACCCTCCCCTCCTCCTCCTCGAGAGCTGCGCTCTAATTCAGCGTTACAGGGAGTTGTAAACGTCTTTATGTTGTTTTTTTTCCTTCCGGACTGAGGTCCTAAGCCTGTGAAGACTGTGGTCGGTTTGCCTTTCCGCATACCCGACCCGGAGGAATAACAAGGAGCCAACGGTTTCAACAACAAAAAACTACATTTATTTGAACATGGACGAATATAATACTAACAAAAAAACCAAGGAGCACCGGCGGCGCCTGAGTCCAGCCAGCGACTCTCTGTGCGTCGCCTCTGATCCGCCTAATCAAGGCGGCGCACGCGATGTGTGCGTGGCCGACTTGATTATGCCGCCACGCGGAAAAGTTCGTCATCTGTGCCCCGCAGTCGGGCAACTGGACTGGGAAGCCGCCAGGGTTCCCACAAGAACCAACTATTCACACAACTGGCTAGCCCTCTGATTAAACTTCTTCAAACTCACTTTCTCAACCACTCTAGAATTCTTACGAATCGTAACTCTCGCTTTCTCTGAAAAGACACCTTCAGGCATTAAGGCAAAACCTCCTTCCTTATCAGTAAGCATTGGATTTAACCTTTTCTCCAAGCAGTAAGAGACGACCTTACCCACGTTGGACCTATGTTGTGAGCACTGGACACCCTGAACAAGGATTCGACAATCTCCAAAATACATATGCCTCTGTCGACCTTCTCCACCTTGGAAGCAACATTTCTAACCATACACAACAGCTCTTGAGGTTTTACCACCACTTCATTGGCAAACTTGGGGCCTTTCTCCAGGACCTTCAGAACGTCCGCTGTCGCTGAGGTGTCCCCCAACAACACAACGTCCCTGCGGACAATTCCTTACTTCTTTTTGTCTTTCGTAGCGCCAATCGACACTCTGACACGTTCCCACAGGAACTCGGTGCTCTGCGCAGCCTCGCGTAAGGACTTCTCTAGTAACCGAGACGCCGCTTTGTCGTCCCTGGTAACGGTATAGCACCGTACCTTTAGCGAATCTTGCAGTAGTCTCAAACGACTACAGGCTTCTAAGCGTAGAATTTTGGAGATTCCCCTAGCTTTTCCCACCCACATCGGAATCTGGCAGAGCCTCAGAACTTCGATGGGGAAACACCCATTTTTGACTGCAAAAGCGCAGTGTCTGGCCTTGACTGGTGACACGGTGATTGCACTGATGTAGTAGATGTCCGAATGTGAGCACGGCGAGCACAAAAATAAGAGCACGGACTAGAATAAATGAATCGAAGCACCGTTGAAAGTTTCCCGACTGGGTTATGCATAGTTATAAAGAGCAAAACAACGCCAAAAGTACGGAGGGCAAAGAACGAGGAACACACTGACCAACCCTTGGCGAAAACAGCATATTTAAAATATATTTATAGAAAAACTTAATATAAATATTTTTCACAAATTTTGTTGAGAATTATTTGGCCACGTTTGAGTGTAATACAAATGTACTTTTACCGTATTCTTGACGCAATATTGCCATATTTCTCACAAAATTTAAAACATAGGGCTAACATTTTGAATGTACTTTTATCGTATCCTTAACGCAACCTTAACATATTTCTCACGAACTCTAAAACGTAGAGCTGGCGCTTCGAATGTACTTTTCAGCTTCTTCAAGTTACTTAACAATTTGTAAAAAGAATGTATTAAAAGTGTATTTAAAGCATCAGTAAACGTATTACAAACTGAAATATAATAAAAAATAAAGTTTAAGCAAAAATTAAGTTTTGAAGCTTATGCGAAACTAATCTCCAGCAGTGGAAGAAAGCTCTACGATTACGGCAATCATGGACGGTTTGTAAGTGCCGACAGTCGGTTTTACAAGCTTCCTAATTTTAATTGGTTAACTAATACGGTTCCTATACCGATAAAGTAGCACTAAATGTTCCATTCGGAGCAATTTATCGGTATTGGAACCATATTAGGCAAAAAATTCAAATTCGAAGCTTGTAAAACCAACTGCCGTAGCTAACAAACCTTCTATGATTGCCAGTAATCGTAGGGTTTTGTTCCCTTGATGGCCATTTGTTTTGCTAAACTTCAAAATTTAATTTTTGTTTAAACTTCTTTTTTAATAGATTTCTGTTTGTATTGAATTTACCTTTAAACTACCCTTGACACAGGAGACATATATGTGCCAATTCAAAGATGCAGTTCTACGAAAGTGTATGCAAGAATCACAACAGAAAAAAAACTTTATTCAAGAACACATATATGAACAGAAAATCTACACAAAATGTCAGCTTCCAGAATATGCATTGATTTCTATATAGGGTGCAAAAATAGTGCGAAAGGAAATCAATAAAAAAAAACCTTCGAGAAGTTAAAACATAAAAGTAGGTTAGCTACATTGTGGCCCTGAAAGGGACACTGACAGGGTGTTTGTGCTAGCCAAGGTTTGTATTTGTACATGAGAGCCTACCTAGAACAGAATTCGCAGCTCGAAATTCGTTTTCTTTCCGACCGAAAACCGCCGATCGAGCGATCGGCGGCTGGATGGTTTGAGTCGCGCTCACTCTCTTCTTCGTGGGCTTGTCCAGGAGACAAAATGTGGCCTTCTTCACGGTGCAAATTGACTTGCAAAACAAATCTATGGCTAAAAGTAGGCTTCAAATTATAAACGAAATTAAATGCTCAGTGTCCTTAGACAGCAGGCAAAAAAAACTCCAACAGCAACACGTTCCTAGCCAAAAGCTCAGCATAGTTGTATACAAGTAAAAAAAAACCGACGCAAGTTGTGTAACATAAAGAACTATGCAACTTTTCAAACTAAACATAAAAATATAAACAAGCTCATGAATGAACTTCAAATATGGGTACCTAAGCTAAAAAAAAATATTGAAATTTTTTTAAATTAAATATATCACAGTCCCCTTTAAAAACGTTTCTAGCCTAAGCTCAGCACAGTTCTATAGAAGTAAAAAAAAGTTATGTCACGCAAAGAACTATTTAACTTTAAAACGAACACAAGAATATAGAGCAGCTCATGGATTGGACTTCAAATATCGAGGCTAAAAAATGCATGCACATTTGTAAATAAACATATTACAATGTGTTTAAAAAACATGTTTGAGGTTTCTATTTTTTTTTCTTCTTTTTGACGATTCGTTATGGCATTTCCTGGCCAGGTACCGCCGTACGCTGGTGACGCCCTCGTTGCAGAACTTCTTCATTACGTGAGCTGGGGAAAAATTAAGACGGTACTCGCAATGTAATTATGATTAACCACTAAGTACTTGCCAACATGTGCAAAATCACACTAAACAAGGTTTGTTGAGATATTCCACTTGGACATATTCTTGTTAATATATTCCTTCACCTCCCTAAATAAACTGATGTCTATTAGACAGTGCAGTGATACCATGCAAATGGTTGAGATTCTGTTGCTACACAAATGAAAAATTAGAAAAGAATAATCTTTCAGAGCCGGTTGATGTTTACTTATTTCATCCTCGGCCACCGGGGCTTTCATTTCTGCAAAGAAATATGCAAAGCAGAGCCATTCCATTGCTTTTACCCGATATACTATTGTCGAAATGAACACCCCAGCCACGGAAAATAGCATTTTACACAAACAGCTCTTACTGCGACCCTTTCCAGGGAATGGTGTTATCGCACGTCACAAAAGCTATGTAATCAATACTGTGACCGCTCCAATATTATCCTTCGCGCCACCACAAACTGGGCGGCGTTTCTCCACAGTGCTCCGTTCTTGCACTCTTGCAAACAAATGAAAAAATGTCTTCCTCCCACACAACGGAAAAACGTAAGTGAGCAGTTAGAAGAATGCCGCTTGACGTTTAGGTGAGGTTAGGATTTATCGAGGACGCTACTGCACGGCGCTTGCACACTAGAAACTGGCAACAGGGCGAACGTCCTATGAAAGACTTCGGGCAGGCATAATGTACTCACAATGAAGGCAGCAAACCTGAACATGTAATCCGAGATCACTGGTATATCACGCAATCACAAGTGAAGCTGCCTTAAACACTCAACGTCGCGCGCACAAACACAGCATAAACCTCCTTCAACTTCAAAGTCGGCACGGAATCCATACACTTCGTGCGGGCACCGGCGAGGGTCTCGCCTTCGAAGGGGAGCCCAACCACTGCGGCACCGCTGCGAACCAGGAGGCCGACCCACTGGCCAAGCTCGAACACGACGACGCTGAATTCTGACTGTCCAGCGTGGAGCCCTTCGAGGACGCGAAGCTTGGATCTGGTGGCCCGGGAAGCCCGAGCCAAGCATCCCGACGCGAGGTACGCGGCGGAAGGCCGCCTCACTAGGCAGCGGCAGGCCGTCATCCACCGCCTCTAGCAAGCAGTGCCTCGTCCCCAGTGATGCTGCAGTGGCTCATGGCGAGCGCTGACGCGGAGTGCGGGACCTGTGGAGAGTGGGCGGGCACCAGCCGCCTGCCCGAGTTCCCGGATCACACCGACCCAGGAGGCGCTGCACCGACGATCGCGGAGAGACAATGGCGGCGTTCGGCACGACTCACTAGGCCACGCCAGCGGCAGACAAGCGGCATCAACGCCGGCCTTTCCGGCCGGCCTTGAGGCCGCTTGTCTGCCGCTGGCTTCGCTTGAAAAAAGACAAAAAATACAGATAAAGATAAGCAATAGAATCACTTCAAAAAAGGGAGGGGGGGAGGTTGCGTTATCACAAAATTTATACAAATTAAAAAAAAGAGGGGACGATGAAATGTTAAGCTAGGTGGCGCAAGCTGCCGCCCGTTACAAAGGGTATAGCCATTACCATCCATCCATCCTTCCTGCACAAGTGAACAGACCATCCGTCCGCATAAGACGGCGCAAACAAAAGAAAAGGCCCTCAAGGCGCTACTTACCTTCTTCAATAACAGTGGACTGCTACTATCCATGTGGGAGCCCTGAAATTGCAAAATTTCGAACAAAGAATCCAGGCCTCCTGCGCATGGCTACACAACGAAGGTAGAGGCGCAAAATGGCGCAGCCGTCGTCCCAAGCCGTTGAAGGGGGGAGAGTGACTGCGGCGCAACGCGGAGGCGGCCATATTAAAACCGCTTACGTTGCCAACATAGATTTTGCACCGAAGAGGTTGCTGCCATATACGGCGGACTAAGTTTTACTTTCTTGTTCGTTTTGGAAAGAATGTATTATTGTGTTACATAAGTCCTCCTGCATACAGACAACGAAGTTTAATTATATTTGTCTTGTTTATTTGGTTTGAAACTCTAAAAACGGGTTTTTTACGACTTATTGCTTCCATCATTTTGGAGTACGGAAGGCAGTTATCTCGCTGCTCTGGTTTCAGTTACCAAAGCAAGGCAAAACGTGATCATGATGTAGAACACCCGACCACCAGCTCGCCTGCGTACTCACTGTTTTTTCAAGGCAAAGCGCTCGTAGTTCCCGCCCTCAGTACACGTTGAACATCTTCCACACTTTGACACCTGATAACAGGATGAAAAAAGATTTACATTTACTTCAAAGGTCACTCTCGCCGCTTCCCCATCGTCGAGCAGCCGGATCAGCTAGCGGCAAGCCGCGAATGAAAGGCTTGAGCATCAACAGCCTAGAGCCACTACAACAGCTTAAGTGCACTCAGTGCCGATGCGGGCGATGTGGGCTTCTGTCAACCGGTAGCCCAGCACGAACCGTGAACGTTCCAGCTCTTCGTCATGACACGGTGTTGCAGAAAGCAGGGTAAAATACAACTACACGGACCACCGAATCATACGCACTGTTTTTGTAAATCTTGGCTTGTAATTGCGCGTTTGTAACACATCTTATTCGTTTTGCTGGAGAGACGCGAGCGACGGGCATAACGAAATCGTTTGCATATTTCGCGTACCTCGCAAAAGCACTTACCCAGTCACCTTGCGAAAAGCGTGAAACACGGAGTCCGCACCGTCCTGACTTGCCAGTCTTTTACCTGCTTTAGAGCAGTTTGTGCCTGCTAGTAGGTATTTCTACTGAAACTGAAACTTGAGGGCAGTGCCATAGAGAAAAGAGACAAAGTTGAGAAAGCTTGCTGCTCTTACCAATTTCTCAACTCTCAGGTGATTGTACCATAATAAATTCACCAAAATAAAAAAACACGGTGTTCACTACGTAAAAAACGGTCTCAGTTCGTACATATGTGGGCAGCTAGGAAATGTTCCCCTAATTTATTCACACAGCGTGATGAGCTCCACAAACTCGCACAAGATTTATGGGAAAATATCGGCGGTGACTTAAGTTTCCCTGAAATTCTGTATAACCGGTCATTTGCAGGACAGAATCATCTTCTCGAGCGGTGTGCGTCGCTGTGCAAACGCATCAACAACACGAAGCATAAAACGGCAGATTTAGGACAACAATCCGGAGTTCATTGTTCAATTCAAACAATGTTATTTTGCTGAAAACGCCCGCAGCTTTTCACTCACGGTATGCGTCCGGAATCTTCCACATTTTGATACGGAACGAAGGAAGTAGAAGAATCTGGAGTTGGGCAAGTTGGTACATCTTAGATTCGAAGAGCGCCAGAAAACAAGGACAACAGAAGGAATAGACGAAACGATGCGCTACTTTCAACTGAATTTTTATTCAGAAAAACAAACACATATATAAACACCCATGCAACCATTTGCTTGTAATTACTTTTAAAACGCTCGCTGCGTCCTCCCGGGCCAGCTGGACCGGATCAGCTGACGACGACGGGACTGAACTTGTTGAACCTCAACCCCACAGTAGCCAATTTGCGCTTCGTGTTACCGTGGGCTTCTACCTCCAAGCACCGCACTACACACCACGAACGTTCCAGCTCTTGTCGCATCGCCGTGGTTGCACAAAACAGAACGAGATCGCCGAAGTCAACGCAGCACTGTCGTGAACCTTAGCTTGTGGTTGCGCACTCGTGAACCCTGTGACTCCCTTCGCTTTCAAAGCACACACGACAACTACGGATGATACTTTCCGTCTTCCGGGAACATTCCATGGGCACTTCTCCGGTCACGTCCTCGCTACATGTGCTCGCAAACCGCGGAGCGGACCTTCTCGCATGGCGTTGAACCAAAACAATACCGGCGCCATGTTGAATGTGCGTTGTTGCTAGATTTTCTCCGACCAAACAAAAACAACGAAAGCAAACCGGCTGTAGCTTCCAGCGTACATCGGTGTTGCGCTGTGGCCAGATTTTCTCCGTCAGCTCTAACTTAAAAATGATTTACAGATGCAGCAACACTGGTATTAAGTTTTAATATGGCGGCCCCAGGGAGCGCCGTAAATTCTGAGAGAGGGTGCATGGGAAGCGGCGGCGTCCCCCCCCCCCCCCCGCCCTGAGCTGTTGGATGGATGGATGGATGGATATATGCTGTTCCCTTTATACCGGGCGGGTAGCTTGCGCCACCTAGTCTTGAAATATTTAATTCAAAATCTTTATCCTTTTCTGTTTTTTTCTCTCCCGTGCTTAATATTCTTCTCCCTTTACCTCGATGCAACTATCACCGGGCAGGTAGAGTGCTTTGCAGAAAGACCTTTGGGATCACCGCCCCCCCCCCCCTCCTCGCCTCCTCCCCCGGGCGAGGCAGTCACCAATTTTCCTCTGGTCAACTTCGTTCGTCTTCAAGGACGAGGGATGTCGCCTACGGCGTGTCACCTTCCGCTTTCAAAAGAGCACCCGGGTTCAATCCCGGGTGCTCTTTTTGCTTGCTTTTTTTTTCTCGAACATTTTATTTTTTGAGGCATTCGGTGATATTTACGACATTTCTTTTTTACGATTAACATAAAAAACAAAACGAATCTTGTCGACGAAACTTTGCTAAACTAAATGGGCCGGAATATAAATATTAAAATGTAAAGTAAGAAAAAAATAGCTCTAGTATTGCAGCCATCGGCTTGTGCACGTAGCGGCGACGTTTTTCTTTTTTTTTTACAAACGTTTATTTTTGCTTTGGTACCAGTGGGCCTACTTCAAGAGAGGCCGCGGCAGCGCGTCACTGGATGGAGCGCGGCCAGCCGCGGGCCTGTTGCAAAGCCTCAGCTGGCCGGGGTTTGGTGGCCCCTGCTCTGTCGAACCTCGAACGACACTTTTCCGCCCAAGGTTGCCGCAGTGTATCCGTAGGAGTCCGAGTGCACGATGAGTGCTCGGCACGCTTGAAATATTTTCTGAGGCAGTTCTTCCGCACATTTAAAGTGTTCAATATATGCATTCCTAAATATTACTGACAACGTAGTTTAAATACTCTAAAGTATGTACATTTTATTTTGTAGCAATTATTACACACTAATAGCGCCTATACTTCAAGCATCCTCCCAATCATATTCCGCCTAAGAAGGGGCTTATGTTATTATTGTACTTTTGGGGTTTTTCGATCACTCTCACTTGCTTATAGTGCACTAAAAATATACTAAGTATATTTTTATTATGCTGTTTTTGGCAAAGAGCTGACTTACAACTGGTTTATTTCTGGAAAACCACCTAGCGGCGTAAAACCACAAGAAAATCATACATCGGACCATCGACTAAGGCCATGTGCCACAGCTGTCTAAAACGCTATTTATTGAAAAGCCCAAAGTCTCAACCTAAGAAGAAACCTAACGTGAGACTGGTGGTTATTCCTTACATACATAGGATTACGCACAGACTCAAAAGGTAGCACAGTGGCTTGGAGTCCTCGTGGTGTTCTCTGTGCCTTCAAAACTGGAGCATCAATGTGCTAAGGTTGATAGGGATCGCACAGATAAACTCGGCTGCGGTAAGAAGCGGAAGGAGGAGTTTGTGCCGTGCGCGGTCGGCGAGGTGTACACAATGGAGTTATTCAGTGGGAGAGTATACTTTGGCCAATAGGGAAGCGCATCAATGATAGGCTCAGAGTACACGCACGTCGCTATTGAAAAACGTACAAGAAATCTACGTGCTGCTTGTACAGTTCTGGTATGACACCAACATACTTTCTTGTTATTATGGATGCAGCTAGTTTGGTTTGTCGCTGGCAATGCAGTTATGACTGCCGTCATGCCAGTCTGCTTGCCGATATGATTTGGGGTGCTGGTATGATTTTGCGTCCGATGACGTAGGCGACCATAATCTTTCCAAAAAACGCTTATGCCACAAGACCACCGGTATCACCAAATCATACATGCAGAAAGGCGACCGCCATCTTCCTAAACAAACGTACATCATTTACTACTGGTATCGTTACATATACCACAGCATGTCGAAACGGAACATAGAGCGACGTTGAGCTCATCACAAATTCTTCGGTCAACTCTTCACGGCGACGTCTTGAGGGCGACTGTCTGAATAATGTACCCACAAGTATTCGCACAACCGCACCAGCCGTACAACATAGCAGAGCCAACGTGCACGCCAACAAACCGATCGTGACACCATGCCGACGGATACCGCATCACCGGTCGACAGCAGTAAACGGCCCGCGTTGCTCGTACCGTAGACATTGACTCATACACGGCCAAGTCGGCATCTTTTCGTGGCTCTTCCGTCGTCGCAACCAGCCGCAGACCCACCACCAGTCAACCCATAGCCGGCGTCGGCGGAAAGCGAAACGTAAAGCTTCCACCCAGTGGCTTCGCTGCCGCGGCTCCCCGGCTCCCTAGCTTCCCGGCTTCCCCGCTTCCCATGCTTCCCGTCGTCGCGGAGATGGCGGAGACGTAGCGGAATGGGGATCGTCAGCTCGTTCACGTTTACAGGACAGATGTTTGAAGTCACGGTTCTACTGCGACTCGCGGCTCTCAACTCGACGGCGCCTCTCATAGTTTCACCATGCCTGGTCAGCCTGAGTCAGAGCAGCGCGGCCAGACTCGCCTCGCTGCCGATCGCCGGACCGCCGACGATTTCGAAGTTCGGCCATTAGGCGGTTAGGCCTAGGATCCGAAGGCGTCTGTCTTTCCGTGAAGCGGCAAGTGAATCTCGTCCCTTTCGTTCTACTTTCTAAATTATATTAGGTGCGCTTCAGTGTAAACATGTGTGCCAAGTGTTCGTGGCGATTTTGAGTCAGAATAATTGTACATAATAGAGGTTTTTCATTTACAGAAAATGCAATTCGAGCCGATGACCGAGGAGCCACGCTTGAAAACGATGACGATGTTAACTTCTACTTAGGTGGCTTAGAAAAACTCGGTTATGGCTGGATGCGAGACTGGGCCCAATGCAATGGCTAAGCGCCTAGAGCGCTTTCTGAGACGGCCATGTAAGCAATATAGCGATCAACGAGACGAGCGACGGCGACAAGCTACAAGTGCCGGCAACGAGCGACGAAGATTTCTCACTGTCGCTGCTTGCGTCGATCGGTTTTGGGTTTCTAGTAAACGTCGCTCATCGCCTTGGTCGCTTGCACCAATCGCTTTCATAGGGTGTGTCTCGTCGCGCGGCTGACTGAGCGACAGCGGGTCCTCGGCGCTTGCTTTCTCGTCGCTCGCCAAATCGCTTGCATGAAGTAAACTGAACTACACTTTTCTGCCCCGGAGGAGGTGCACGTAAATTGAACGAAGCTTTTATACACCACGAGGGTTCTCTTGACTAACTCATTGAAGCGATTGTTTTCCCCTGTCGATTACATTTATGCAAAACGGGGGCTGCTGGTTCATCTTATAAACCAAACATTTCTGCATTTAATTAAAACGCATCACCGACCTAAAAAACTCCACTATCTTAGAGTTTATGCTATAGGAAAGTATCGCTTCAAATGAATTTGTTAATTTCTATTTTTAGCACTTGGGGGGGGGCGCCAGATACAACATCTCTCCTAAAGCACTGTTTCGGATCTTCTTCAAGACCTAAGTGGGTCGTCATTCAATCCAGGAGTCAGGGGTGTCTCATGGACATGTTTCGGTGCTTCTTACTGGATGGTGCTACCGAGGGACAAGTAACCATGCTTGAGAGAAGCAAGTACGGCTACTTTTGAGTACACATATTGATTTTACCTTTGCTCGAATCCACTTCTTTTAGGAAATGCACAATTTGCTTGGTGCATCTCTCAATGCTTCTATAGTCGGCGTGTTATTCTGGCTGCGTAGTGCTCCAAATTGTAGCGCTAGTTTCTCTAGAGCATGCAAATGAGATGCAACACTAAACCACTACGCTCTCGCAACAGTGTTGAGCTGAAGCACTGTGAAAGCTACTCTAACTTTTACAATGCAGCACTGAAATTGTTGACGCCAAATAGAGCTAGTTTTGAGACTACATTTTATCTAAAGCTCAGTCGAAACAAATCTGCCACCTTATAGTAGTGCAAAGAACATCGCAGTGCCTAACCTGGAGAAGGGCGTTTTTTTAAGAGGCCAATTTTTTTATAAGCCACTACTTTCAGTTTCTTTGAAACGTTAACATCGTGTGACACACGGAAGTACTGTAAACCCTCTATAATGTTGGCGAGCTCTTAATTTTCGCGGCCTTTAACTCTGCGAACAGCGGCAGCGATTATGTCTTCTGTTACTGATTCGAGAAGAAATGGCAGTTAGTCGAAGATAAGGGGTTTTACTTTACCTTGCAGAAAAGAGAGTCATTTTTGTTCGCATGCAAGAGTAAAACCAACAACAACACTCTTGGTGTCGTCACTTTGTGCAGTCTCTATCTGTGCTGTAGAATGATATGATGTTATTTTCGTTCGTTAAACGCTGTTGCCTGTACGTTGTGGGAGGTCGTCTTCAACACAAACAGTGAGCTTTCTTCTGGAGCAGGCAGCTTGGACGCGATGCAGCAGCACAACTAAGTTCATCTGCAGGTTCTACCGCAGTTTGAAGGAGGATTCGCACAATCTGGGGAAATCACAATTCAGTGGTACGTCTACCTTGGCCGTGGACAAGATTTGCTCATTCTAAAAAGTTTTGGCTAGAAATCAGGATTTGCGACGAATGTACCCGCATTGGTTGAAAGGACCAGACAAGCCTTGTGAGCGCTTTGTTTTCTAGCCTCTCAGTCCTTAACCCACTCACGCACCACACGTGTAGATGTTCCGATAGGCGAGAGCACATATTTGGAAAAATGTAGATGGCAGTATGCATACACTGCTGTCATCTTCATCATAATTTTGTATTATGGCCATAGCTGGACTGCATATTTGCAATACTTTTTCCTCACTTAAAAATATTTCGTACTAAAAATATGTAGTATTGCCAACGATAAAAGGAGAATGGCTGGGCGTCCTCCAGCACGTGCTTGCACTTTTCACTCCGCTTTGGAAGGATGTGCTCACTCGAGGCTCATGAGACGCTGAAACGTCATCGAAGGTAGCAGGGGGCTGGTGGCGGAACAACTGAGACTTCTCTGCCTTCCTCATCCAGTCAGTGAGCGTGTACTTCCATACCCCAACCCGGCTTAACATGGACAGGTTTGAGGAGAATAGACTTGGCGAGTGCCCTTACTAGGCATGCATTTGCACAGCTGAGGCACTTTCTAAATCAAGTGCACTCATGTCTTGCCTTCAAGAACACATGATTTGGGGGTGCAAAAGGAATTCTAAGACATATTTTTGTTTGTATTGTCCTATTACGCATCGACTTCTTCGACTAATTGAGGAGTCGACCCAGCCTGTTAAAAAATATAATGCCTGCCAGATAATTGTTTTGCATTTTAGTTAATATATCAGTATTCAGTTAGGTATACCAAGTTATTAGTGGTTGAGACGCAGACTCTGTAAATCAGTCATTTTTAACATTCATAAAACTGCTCCTCAAATAACGGCACTGTCGAGGTCATGTACTCAGCTCAAACAATCGATGGGCACAAGCTGATCGTGTGTTACAGGCAGCGAACATTACGGTTGGAACGCCTGAGTACCTAGCTCAGAATGAGCTGAAGAGTAGGCCAGAGCCCCACTCACAAATGTCTATACTTTGTATTTCTTTAAGCTGGACCACTTTTGACTACTACAAGCAATTGCAGCAAAAACAAGTGTGACATGTGATTATAAGCTGGACGTGTCCTTGGCGTCCAACTACAAGGCCACATGGCTTGCTTTCCCACTGAATTCGCAAGGACGGCTTGAAGCTTCTGCCGTGGTAAACTTTAAGCTGAGATAGTTTGGAATAATGCTTTTAGTTTTAGTGTTGTCGGCATGGTTAACAATTTGGTGATATAGTGCTGTATTGAAAAGTCGGCACATTCATGACAGTATCCCCTAATGAATGCATGCTAGCTATTAAACTCTCCGTTCTGCAAAGAAATTAAATGCACTTTGCTTCTAATTGCAGCTGCTTCTGGAACTTTATGGTATGAAGCACCTTATGGCTGCAAGCTCAGACCGGATCTTGTTCTGTGGCCAGCGCAGGCCCATTGCAGGAAGTCACTCCGAGAGCCTCACCAGAGTTTCCTGCCCATGGTCGTTCTAAATTTTGCTGTTGTAGGTATGCATGCTTTCTGTCTTTCCCTTAATGGTACTCGGGCGTTTTCTTTTCATTGTCGCCGATTTCCTCAAAAATTGGTTAAGCACGCAAATAGACGCTGCAAAACTGTATCCCACAGTATTTTTGTCAAGATAACTTTTTTTTGCCAGAGTTACTGATTTTTTTGTAATGGTTGGTCTTCCTTGTTTTTATTTGCAAATTTATTTGAGTCTCCACGGGCAACACTAAAACGTTATGAAAGTGGCGAGGACAAGTTCACTGCTCAAACTTGTTCTCAGCTTATTGCAAGAAATTCGGTTGTCCAAAATGGATGCCGTGAAATCTTCCAGCACTTACACTGCAGCACGAAAAAAAATTATACATGGGACATACTGTGTTCTTTAGACTGCTTGCTCTTTCTGCAGGTCTGCCTGCCATAGATGTCGTGCTACTTGAGAGCAGGCTAATTCGATTGTCGGTTTTGCCATTGCTTTTTTTATCAGTTGTTTTAATAGTTCTTGATAAATTTAAAAATTTTCCTAAAGAGAAAGTTGGGAAGAATATTTAGTTTGACTAGGTAGCTGAAAATATTAATTGAGTAATCTTTAGTCAGGAAAAATAAATATTGTCTGCACTGTTAATGTCAAGTCGAGATCGGCGCTTTTCTTGGCACTTCGCTTAGAGTGGTACCCATTTTTATCGGTTAGCCTCTTGGTGTGCCAACTAAGAACTTTCTATACAGACACCTGCTCTCTGCTGGTAAACTCTACCCTCATGCTGAGTGAGGTGTAGTGAACTGGAGTTGTAATCCCCAGTCGACACTCGTTGAGCATGAGCCTGAAAAAATCTTTGCATTGCAGTAGTATTTTTTTTACAGTCTTTACAGTTTAATGTGAACATTCGACAAAAATCTCTCAGGTTGGGGCTAAAAGAGGGTTATACGAACACGTTTAATCGTTTACCTTAATTAGAGTGCCCATCATTTCAAGGCCTACGTCGCCTTGTCCTCGGGGAGACTATTGGCTGTGGCGGGAAAGGAGTAGTTTTCATTTATAAGTATAAGTACAAAGTATAAAAAATAAAAGGACCTATGGGCTGATCACGAAAGAATATGCTATTTATTGTAATGTACCTCTGCCAAGTACTTGAGTGTGATTTGTTTTTATTTTCAGCTACCTGGGTGCCTCAAGATCTGGAGATCCTAGGGGCCACAAGCTTCGACTCAATCTTCTTCTGTGGTCTGGCCAGAACCATGGGGGAGGTAATCCCAGCAACATGCACCATCGCAGCCTCTCCCTGCCAGTGACTTTTGATTAGCGTCACTGACAGGGGAGTCCTCGTGCCACCAGGTGTTAAGTATGCCACTCGAAATAAGCATTCTTCTTACCTATTCCTTAAGTGAGACAGGGAAAACACTACTAAGCCTAAAATGCAAAAGACATATTCAAATCTTGGTGGGTAAAGTTCCAACTACAAAAAACAGTCTGCAGACATGATTAACATGTGAACTTAAATCGCGCGGATGTAGGTTCAACAGTGTCACAGAAATAACATCCCGCAGGTGGCTTCGCTCTTGCTATACCCAAACGAAGTCTTAAAATAATCATTGTGTGTCGTTGGTGTCATTAATCTTATGTACCTATCGCGCCCAGCAGTCGGGAGATGTGAAATATAAAAAACAGGAACTTGCACATTGTCAGCTCTGCAAAGATTTATATAGTGAACAGAGCATAGCAAGTTCAACTTAAGAAAACAATTCAGTGCAGGCCTAGTTTTCAAGGTTCAGAGATGTGTAATTGCTCGTCAGAATGAAGTAAAAACTGCTTAGGTTGTGGCCCACTACAGTCTTTCTATTAGTGTTAAAAAGTGTTATCGTGTTTTAAACCGCTCGCACCAAGTGTTTTCTTGAAATACATAGGTTCATGGAAATTATTTTGTGGATATTTGCAGACAGTTATGGTGAGACCAACCTTTAATGTCAAGTGTTCCACTTATTCAAAGTTGGTTGAGCCTGTAAATATTTTAGGCTGCAAATTAAATTTTTTTGCTATGCAATGGGCACAATCATCCATAATGACTAGCTCTACCTAGGGAAACTTTATACGTTTACTACGGCAAGATGGTTTCGCAAGACTAAGCATTTCTTTTATTGAACTCCTGCACTAACCTTGTCCCTAGAAAGTTTTCATATTCTTTACGATGCTAAGTTACGATTCTGGAAATAGTTTTTTTAGAGCTACGCTGCATATTTCCACCTGCATCAACTTTCTCGCAAAGCATTCGAGAGAGCCAAACCCTGTAATGTACGGAGGGAACTCACCGAATGACGCGGCTGACAAGTTGTTTTAATCTATAAGAAACAGTCGGCACTGTAACAGTAATAATGACATGTCGCTTGCTTATGTAATGCTGATTGTTGCAGATCAAACTGATTTTTTCGTCTACACTCATTTTCGGCAGACCCGTTCACTTAACTCCCTCCCGTGACTACAGCGCTTGGTTCTCCGAGGTAATTTGCACGAACATAGATGCAACAGATTTCTTTGAGTGTGAGTCTAACACATATTCTTCGTATTGAATGTGCTAACTGTATTCATGACCATATCCATAATTATATCCGTATTCTACCTAATAAGTTTTATTTTGATATTTGAGTTTTCGAAAATACTTTTCTTCACATTTTGCTTGTTGAGCCGTACGCAAGCCCATACATCTTGTATTTCACAGTTACATCAATATATAAAAGTGTTGATGCCGAGTGAGAATTTAAGTATCGAATCTCTTATGTGTGTTAAGAACCAAGAAAAACTCTATAGAGAAAATTTTGTTTAAAAAGGGCTGTATTGGCATCACAATAGCCCATGCCATGCTAAAAAAATGCAAACTCTTTTAGGTATGCAAGGGTGACAGTGCTGATGCCGTTTCTGATGTGTCACAAAACTCAGTGGCATACAGTGTTCCTTCTGGATGTCTAAATTGTCAAATTCAAATCCTAAAAGTTTGATTCAAGAATGTTCCTCACTACAAATGTATTTAGAGATTTGAGCCACCGACTCATGCATGACTATGCGTCAAACATTCATTTTCATGTGCATTGTGGTTTACAAGGTCTAGTCTGCACTGATTTATTGCATTCATGCTGAAACTGGGAGGGTTCTCTGGGTATGAATAAAGAGATAAACATTTCTTGAAATCAAGATATTGAGAACGGACAAAAGGAATGATAGGAAAGCGGTATCTTAGACCCTCTTTTCCTTGTCTTATCTCTTATTTTCACTTTATTTCACGTGAGGCGTTTAGTTTTTTAGAGCGCAGCTCTTAGGTGCCCGTTTCGCGGCGTCGCCGTCGGCTAAACTGCCCCGCTAAACTTGGCAAGAAATTGAATTAATGTTCAGGTCATGTGACGTTAGTTTTTCCGCTAAATCTTGAAGAGAAGCTGAATTTGTTTATGGATGATGTGACACAAAGTTATGTGACGTCATATTCCCCGCTACATTTAGCGGGAAAACTGAATTGGCGTTGCGGTCACGTGACATCAATTTCCCCGCTAAAGTTAGTGAGTATATTTTCCTGCTAAATTTAGGGAAATTTCCCGCTAAATGTGAGGAAGCAGAAGAGGAAAGAGGAGAGGGAGGAGGGGCATACACTCCCCTCCATACCCTCCGATCATCCTCCTCAAGAACAGCGCTCTAATTTCGCATTACAGAGAATTGTAAACGTCTTTCATATTTCATCTCGTGTTTATTCGTTTTTATATCGCAGGTGTGCTCGCAGCACAAATCTGGGTTGTGCTGATGCTCTACGCACAAGTTAGGAACTCCTGAGCGGCAAGAGTGGGAGTTTGGTCGGACAGCTCAAGGAACACCTTTGTTCAGTATTGAAATTATAATTATCATATTTTGAGCAAAGTTAAGCTTTGCTGCATGAAATTCTTCTAGAAATAAATCCTTGCCACCAAATTTACCACGTCACTACATTTTGCCACAGCTGTTAGTGCTCCTCGAGGACCTCGGACAAGAGCTAATTGGTGTGCAAACATCATGCATGTTTCAAACCACTCGCTGATGTAGAGACTCGCTGACATCCAGCATTCAAATGGAACCTGGATGTCCGCGAGTGTCTCCCGAACGATGCAAGCGGGGAAGGAACCATATAATCATATCATAGTAGGGGACATTCTACAGGGTGCTTTTTGTATGCTTTACAGATTTTCTGAAAAAGAGCCGTAAAAGCTACACTTACGCGGTCAGTGCACGTGAGTTATATGGCCAGGGGGGCATGGTATAAAGGGCTAATTGTAATGATGAGTCGGCTTATTAAAGGGAAGTGCAAGCCTTCTTTCAGAAAACTAGATGGACGTTGATTCAAGCGTAGTTTTATCCCGTGAATCTGAATATCACGTTCGTTTTCCACAAAGATATAACTAAACTTGAGAATACACAAGAAACATCCGACCAGTAGTGACGTCGTAAGAGGATCTATCAGCTGCCAAGCGTGTGTCGCTTGAGGGCCGCGCGTCCAATCGCAAGCTTTCTAGGTATATTCTCCCGCACTGGCATCCGTCGTGATGTCTTTTTCTCCACTTTTTTAAAACTAGCGTGTGCGTGCATAGCTTTGATTGGCGCTGAAGATGCGTGAGCAGGAGATTTCGAAAGCTCCTTCTGTGACGTCACTCTCCGGGAAAAAGTGCCTTCAGCGGTACTTTGAAAATGACTCTATGCAGCCTCGATTCACTAAATTACGAAAAAATTTTATATTTGAGATTCTGGAGGTCAAATGAAGAAGATTTAAATGTGTTTTCTCATATACATAACCGCTTTAGCTTCCCTTTAAGTTTAATATGTTCCTTAAATTTTTAATTAGTGAAAAATAGACCCATATTTCCAATTAGAAATTTGCTAAGCATCATCGAAAAACACTAAATCAACTCTTTTCGTGAATATATAAAACGGAAGCAGCATTTTACGGCGTTCTAAAAAGAAGGCTTCATTAGGACGCATTTCCAGACTTCGGTTTCTTATCAGAGCGCATCTTTGCACCTGCGATACTGCTGACCAGTGGCTGCAGTGCGAAGCCACCCCCTCGCCTCCCTCGTAGGATGGAGGGAAGCAAGGCGCTCGTGTGCTGCGCGTTTAAACCCCTGGCGAACAGGACCGTGGGCGCAGAGATGCGCTCCGATAACAAACTGAAACCTAGAAACGGATCCAAATGAATCGTTTTTACAAAACGCGTAAAATGCTACCCCTGCGTTATATCCTTCTAAAAATAATTGATTTAGTTGTTTTTGATGACTCGTAGCAAGTTTGCTAATTGAAACCATGTGTTCATTTTCACTAATTAAAAGTTAATTAACAAATTGTATTTATTATCCAACTGATCGTTACGATTAGGCCACAATACTACATACCCCTGGCCGTATAACTCACCTGCACAAACCACATAAGTGTGGCTTTCACGACATTTGTAAACAAATATGTAAAGCTTAAGAACATCGCCCCGCATAACAGTGGAGAGGCGATACCACCATGGTGGAACCATATGGCTCCACCATGTGGTATTGCATCTTTGCTTGTATAGGATGTCCCATATTACGTTATGCTTGTGTGGTTCCGTCCGCCTCCATGGTTCCGTGCCCCTCCCTGGTTCCGCACATAATCCACTCCGCTGGTATAGGATGTCCCATAATACGACACGCTTGTATGGTTCCGCCCTTTCCGCCTTAATCCACTATGCTGGAGCCGCCTTTTCGCTGGTATAGGATGTCCCATATTACGGTTACGCTTGTATGAGGTTTTTTCCAACATCTTTAAGTAATCAAGATTTTCCAACAGGGTTTCCATACGATCTTCACCATCGGGTAATTTGGCCATCCATTGTGACAGATGTGGGTGCTCGCCTTTTTAGAAAATACAACGATTGTCGCTCGGCACAGTCAGCAGGTGACTCGTGAAATATTCGAGGCTTATCGCATCTCTAAGTGTAGCGTTAAGTGCAACAGTGCTCCCTCGATTTAGTTCTTCGATAAAGAAATCGCGTTCTTGGAGAGCTCGGACTTGTTCCCTTAGGCGATGCTCGGATGTATGTTTGTCTTGTGTCTTTACGCCGGTAGGTGGTTTTCCAGAAATAAACCAGTTGTTCCTCGTTTCTTGTCCTCCGTACTTTTGGCACTGTTTCCCTTTTCATAACTATGCATAACCAACTCGCCCAACTTTCAACGCTGCTACGGTTATATACACACAGCGTTCTTTAGTCAAGGTATAATAATTTTTTTCCCGATGACCACAAGGCATGACAAAAGGTAACGCTTGGTCCATTCTGCCGCCGATCTCCTTCCGCTTGGTAGCATGGGCGCAGCGAACCTCCGACAAGCGGTTGGCCGGTGCTTTGTGTGCGAACACCGTGGAAACAAAATCTGGGTGGTCTCAATCAGACGACGGTTTCCCTGCACATAAAGAAGCCTCCAGACGGATACTAAAGTGTAAGTCACACTTGCCTTCAAGAAAGTGCTTGCCGCACAAACGGTCGTCATCGCAATGCGAAAATTCCTTTCGATCCCCGGATATTATCCAGCTGCTGGGCCCTTCAGATTCCGCCTGAAACTTGTGGAAACTCACTCCGCTACTTCTGGTCTACCTTTCGGTGCAATTAACGGATACACAGCTTTGCGGCATGCTGAAATGCTGTGACGCCAATGCAAAACGTGTGCCCTTCTGCCCACACCAACCGGCACAGGCGCGATCGCAGCGCCACGAAGGTCCGTGACGTCAAGCCCGCGTGTCGGTCTATAACTACAGTCGAGCTGCCACTGCCGAGGTTGCGTCCCCATGAGTACGCTCGGCGCCGCCGCAGACGCGAGCACTTCGGCACTGAGTTAATCGCGGGGTGCCCAGGGCACCAAGGCCACTCACTTGAACTCACGGTGCACATTGGGGGCGCTAGGAATTAGTATGACAACAGTATGCTTTCGTACTCTCTTGTGGGAGACAAGATCGTCCAGCAATGCCAGGGTTTATTTTTTGTTTGTTTTCGGTAATCAAATCGAGAGAAAAGATCCTTTTCTTAGAGTCCTTTACTACGCTTTTTGTCACAAACTTTGTCTGTAGCGCTACGGGAGAGCTTTTATGTCAAAATTTTGTATCCGGTTTCTACAAAATGTTGTTAAAATAATGTAAAGCAAATATAGTTATTTCGAAGAAAATATTATTCTTTCTATCCAGAGTTTATAGCTTTTTGACAATTTCCTGTAGATTTTCTAGATAAATATTGCATTTAAATTGTTTAGAAAACAAATAAATTTGAACAACATGTATATCCCCTTTCTAACAATGCTGAATTCGTTTTTCACCCCCAAAAAATTAAACTTTGAATACTAATTTTAGGTTTGTCACGATACACCCATGGAGACATGCACTCGCCACTTGCCTGTGCAAATACACAGACATCACAAATAAACACGAAACAGAGAACTCATAACAGACGTATTTCAGTAGTACTGACAGCTCCACCACTCTATACACCCTACACTTGTGAAGGCCATCATTTGAGCGTTGACTACTCCAGAAGAGAAAAAGACTACAAGTATCCTGTAATAAGATGGTGAACTTGGCCATTTGGTTGACGTTATACATGATGGGGAAAACCGCTAAGAAAACATTGACTACGAGGAAGAACATACACGACAGGACAATTCTGTACTCGCAACTGAACAATTTTAATGAAGGCAACAAAGACCGAAAAACCAAACACACTATCTTAAAAGATTACACACACAGAGAGGACCACACTTGCTAACCGTGAAACCTGTCAGTAATGTACATTTCTACCTGTTCACTACGTGACCAAATAGGTCATGTACTGAACGAGAAAGCATATCAGTCAGTAGTCGAAAACAGCAAGATTTTACTAACTACTCATAACCATTTTCCTCCTCCCAATTGACATTGCCGACGTTGTTTGGGCAATTCATCAGCTCCCATCTGAGAAATCTTGTGGCCTTGATGGCATACCGAATTTTATAGTTAAGGGTGTGTCGACATACTGGCTCCATTCTACACCACATATTTTCTATGTCGCTAAAGCAGTCTATCACCCTGACCGCCTGGAAAAGGGCTTGGTAATCCTCTTCCTAAATCAGCACCCCAACGAATATCGCAAACTATAGACCGATATCATTGCTTTCCGCATTTTCGAAGGTATTCGAAAAAATTCATTCGATAAGCATCTAACACACTGTTTTAAGCACTCAATACCCGAAGTCCAACATGGTTTTTTGAGCGGCAGGTCTGTTGAAACAAATCTTGCGTGTTTTTTAAATGATGTTGCCCCCAGAGTCTCTTCTCGAGAGCAAGCTGACGCAGTGTATTTTGATTGTAGCAAGGCATTTGATCGTGTAAACCACAAGTTACTGTTACTACAAACTTTCTGTTTCTGGCCTCAGTGACGAGTACTGTTCTTGGTTTGAAAGTTATCTTTCTGCACGAGAAAACTGTGTCGGCTACGCAAATGTTAGAGTCTTGTTTTTTTCCCAGTGCCATCTGGTGTACCCCAGGGTTCCAATCTGGGACCTCTTCTTTTAATATATTTGTTAAAGATGTCCGAGACATCATTCGCCATTCCGAGCCTCTTGCAGTTCGCTGATGACCTCAAGATCTATAAAAATATTTCGTCATTAAATGATTGTGCTCTACTGGAGAGACATCAACGCCATCTGTCTATGGTGTAAAGATAACAGGCTTGATCTTAACATTGGAAAAACAAATGTAATATCTTTCACGCGTAAGACTAATCAACTCACTTTCTGTACTACTTAGAAAATTCGTCGATTACTCGAGTTACGATTGTGAAAGATCTGGGAGTGATGCTAGACTCCAAACTGAACTTAGCTCGCACGCGACATACGTTGTGAGCTCTTGTTTTCGTCTTCTCGGTGCGAATTTCAAGATTTAGTAAGTGTTTTCAAGTGTTTACCTTTCTACGTGCTTTATCGAAACATAGTTCTTCCAAAACATGACTTCTGCATCTGTGATTTGGAACAGCCTTAATGCTAGCAGCTTCCAATAATGTGGAACGCGTACAGAAAGATTTGCCAGAACTTATCATTTTAGATCCCCATCACACGATCTTTATGATTACAACGAAGTGCTTAGACAATTGCAAATCACTAACCTTGCATCAAGACGATGCTCGCGCGACCTTTATTCTTGTTTAAATGCATACATTCTTATCACGATATTAGCTCTCTGGTCACATCTATTAACTATCATATACCCGGTAGAAATGTTCGTTCTAGTCGCACTTTCCATGTCAATTACAGCGATTTCACGTCACCCTCGGGCCGACTGCAAAACTACTTCAATCATCTGGAATCAGATGGCATTGACATTTTCAACCTAACCAACCTCATTTTAGGAAGTGCTTGCTTCATGTATTGAAATAATGTTCATGCTTTGCAACTATTCAATTCCTGTGTTTTTCCTTTTAGAGCGTTTGTATATACTATCTGAAATGTTACTAACAAGTGCACCAATGTATAGGCATTTAGCTGTTTATGGGCACTCAAATATAAACAAACAAACAAACAAACAAACATTTAGATTGGCACTGACACGCTTCACGGTTGGCGAGTGTGGTTCTTTGTTTGTGTGAAACATTTATTACACTATGTTTGTATTTTCTGTCTTTGTTTCCTCCCTGATATTCTTCAGTTGCGATGTTCTTCATTGTAGTCCATGTTTTTCTTGGCTGTTGTCACCATCATGTACAAGTATGTTGATTTTTTTCACATAATTAACACCAAATGTGGTTTATAAAGCTTAGTGAAGCCTGCATTTAGAGCTATAAAACATTGCAGGAGGCGGAAAAAAGTTTGATACAGTCGAAAAGCAGCTTCCGCAAGGAGAGCCCGAAAATGATGATGTCGCCTCTTTGCACTACATCGAATTATTTCATCGATTTTATTCACATAGAAATTCTCCAAACGTATGGTGACATATATTCCTATAGCGTTTCTATCGTCTGTGCACTATAAACTTCGGTTGAAGAAAAGTTTATTGAAAATTACCCATTACGACGTGACTGGATATGAAGTTGAAAGAGTCGTCAAAATGTGGGTACGATTTCTATAGACTGTCTAAAATATTGTTGTAATGGATAATAGGTGACCACGCGCGCTGCTTGCGTCGAAAAGGGGGCGAAATGTCGCCAATCTAGCCATTACCGCTGGGAGTCTAGAAACCAAGGAACTGTTAGCGGCGATCTCTGAAAACACTCTGAATGAGCCATGTCTATAGTCCGTTGCAACCGTAAAGCGAGGGGTAAGACGGGCCGGGAGGAGGAAGCAGAAAGACATGCTGGAATCGAGACGAGGAAACCTTTTTTCCCCTTTTTGCGTTCCGTTCCGCTTCCTTCCCGGACAACCCCTTACCCTCGCCCTGCATTCTCGTGAATTTGTAACGGAAAGCCGGTTGGCACGCAATCGCACTTATGGAGCGTTCGTTGTACTGGAAGCGGATCCGCAACCACGAAGCGGATGCGTGCGTTCTCAGTCACACCGCGAAGCCGTAATCGAGTGGTTGGGGCGCGATGTTGCCAACCGCTTCGTGACCGATTTGGCCCAAGCGCTTTCGCGAGCCGCGCAGGCGGCAAACCAATCGCGATGCGACGCTAACGAGACGTC
>JAZHYW010002960.1:0-71454 GCA_037355805.1 Ixodes ricinus
GGCTAGTATTGTACGAGTCTTGTTTATCTTTAGGACGAAATATAACGGCTTTCGTTTTGCTTGTGTTAATTTTCAGTGAGTTTTCATTTGCCCATGAACTTAATTTTGATAATGTTTTATTTACAAGACTGATAAGTAAGTTTGGCTCGTCGGCAGAAAAAAATAAGCTTGTGTCGTCGGCATACATAACAAGTTTTGCTTCTTTATCTATGTTAACTATATCATTCACATATATGTTGAATAGGAGCGGACCTAATATACTACCCTGGGGAACACCGGAAGTAATTGGTTTGACCAAGGAAGAAAAACCATTCAAATGCACATATTGGTGTCTATGTTTTAAGTATGAGCTCAAAAAGTGTCAGCGCACGACCGCGAAAACCAAAACATTCAAGTTTTTGTAGTAGGATACTATGGTTTAAACAATCGAAGGGGCTTTGGTGAAATCTATAAACACTCCTAAAACTAACTTTCTATTCTCGAAGTTTTCCAAACAAAATTCTTTCTGTACTAAAAGTGCTGCTACCGTGGAAAGATGTTTTCTAAAGCCGAATTGTGCGGCGCTTAGCGGGCCATACCTATCAGAAAATTAACTTAATCGGTTATGCAATCTTTTTTTCGAAAACCTTAGAAAAGACAGGTAAAATAGAAATAGGACGATGATTGCCTATGTCATTTCTTACGCCTTTTTTATGTATCACTGATACTTTGCTAATTGCATTCTTTTTGGGAATACACCTGTCTCGATAGCAAGATTAAAAATACGTGTTAGTGGCTGCGCGAGAAGATCTATGACATATTTAACCGGTCGGATCTGAATATTGTCGGCGTCAGTAGAACTACTGTTTTTTAATAGCCTTGTTAAAGATTTAACTTCCGGGGGAACAACTGGCTCAAGGAATATAGAACTTTCGTTGCTTCCATCAATATATCTCCGTGGATTGCGGCCGACAGCAATATTGCCTTGGTTAACAAAAAAGCATTAAACGCGTTTGCTAGAGGACTGCCTGTCAACGTACGCCATTTATAATCAGCTTCTCAACAGCGTTCTGCGAGTGGTTTCGGTGTAGCACCAAGTTCAGGTTTCTCCACATTACTTCTCAACGCCCTTCAGATGCTTGAAACAGGGCGGAGTAATAGTGCGCCCTTGCGGTTCGTAGTTCTTTCGTTAGGCTATTTCGAAAGATTTTAAAAATCTTAAGCTTTTTTGGCTCTCTTCTTTTTTTTTAAGAAACGGTTATATAATGCATTTGTTTGCTTAATTTTACACAATCATTTCGGTGTTACCCATGGTTTGCGAGCACCTTTTGGCACTTTCAGAGGTTTTGATGGAAAAGGATTATTATATAGAGCACAAAAGAGCTACATTAAGTCATCGTAAACCTGACCTGCGCTGTTTTTTCTAAATATATCATTCCAATCAGACAGGCAAGGGATTGTCGAAAGTTGTCTAGTTTATCTTTAGTTATGTTTTAAAAAATATAGTTTAGATTTCATGGTATTTTTCTAGGAAAACATCTCTACACACAGGAATATTGGAAGATGATCGCTTAAGTCATAGCTTATGACACCACTGTGAAACTTATAAGTATGAAAATTCGGTTATGAACAGATCAATGGCTGTTTCAGAAAGCAGTGTTATTCATGTTGGTGTTGAAAATGCATTAATGCAACCATTAGAATTCATTATCGCGACCATTTCTCTTTACATAAGTGTCTACAAGCATGTCAATATTGAAATCACCGCCGCAAATAACATTGTAGGTGCGGTCGTTCATAAACATGAGAAAAAAATCAAGAAATTAAAAAAAATGTCGCAACATTGCTATCAGGTGGGCAATAACACACTGCAAATACGTTTTGGTTACGGCGCACGCACAATACCTCGTAATCTCTTGTAACAGCACTATAATCGATTTGGAATTCGCAATTCATATCTCTCCCAGATATTAAAGCCCCCCCCCCCCCCCCACGCCTAGAGGCATGATTTAGGAGGTGGGTGTTGGTAGGCGGGCAAACGAAGTACATAATCGTTATCCGTATACCATGTCTCAGCATGACAATTTCAAACAAAAAACCAAACTGGTCGAGTAGCAATTCAATATATGGCGCTATATTTCTTGCCGATTATGCGTTCACATGTAAACATTTTAAGGACCGTTCATGTTCAACATGCAATTTTAGTTTTCGGGGAGCTATAAAACACCGATCAGCCATATATTAACAGGGAAGTTCGCAAAACATAGCTACAAAGTAAAAAAAGAAGACTCAAGCTATCTTAATCAGGTCGTCATCGCAGCGAATAACAACTGCTCGTTTGCCATCAGTCTTTCTTACAAGTACGCTTCCGTTTTTATGCCAGACATACTTGTACTCTGCTGTCTTTCTCCATTCTTTTGCTGCCGATAGCAGCTCCCAGTTACGCTTAGTCATGTTTTCTTGTATGTATACATTGGGTTTGACACCCCTCATTTTTTTTTTCTGTTCTCGTGTGTGATCTCCAAAGGGTTTAAACATGTCTTAAACTTGACAAGCACATTGGGCACATGAATCGGGAGGTCTTTTCGTTGGTGTCCAGGATTATCAAATAGTCATCAACGTAGCGAAAAACCTTTACCACAGTCGAGGAGTCTATGCTTTTTTGAAGCAGTCTGTCGTGGTATGCTAGGAATAAATCACTGAGAATTGGCGCAATGCAGGATCCGATGCAGACTCCCTTTTCTTGAAGGTAGGTGTTACCGTTCCAGGACACAAAGGTAGACTTGAGATAAAACCTGAGCAAATCAAGAAAGTTGCTTTTCCGCCCCCATCAAGCTCTCAGGCCTATGTAAAAAAGTTAACGCAATACAAAAAACTAATACCGGCTGCACTAAAAAACATAAAACCCCATACATACCTTGCTCAGAAGGAGTGATTTATTCCTTTCCCCTTTCATGCGGCAAACAGTACATAGGACAAACTGGAGGATGCATAAATGACACATTAAGGGAACATAACAACAACACCCGATTAGCAAACTCTGGACTTTTGGGCATTCACTGCCATGACTGTGGGTGCACTGCGGACTTTAAAAATAGCGCCGTAATTGGAAAGAACCATCTCCAATATACACGTGAGATAATAGAGGCAGCTAACGTCATAAAAAAGAGTGACACATGTGTTAGTAGTCCATCCATAACGCTTAGTGACAAAGAATTGTTATTTCTTGACTCTCGAAGGTAATGTGCGATAGACATTGCTGTTTGTTTTGTACAAAAGAGAACGAAGTGAGACATAACAAAGTTAATACGGGTAAAATAAAAAGAAAGAAGACGGAAATACAATTTGAGTTGAAGTCAGCGCGACGTGAGTGACCGTTTTTCTGGTGTGCCTGCATTTTCAGTCTGAGTGAGTTTACTTCTGCGCTTCTCCTACAATATAAATATCCAACTCGCCCAAGCATTCATTCTAAGAAATTATTATTATTATTATTAGGTGGTGGTGGTGGTGGTTGTGGTGGTGGTTATGGTGGTGGTTATGGTGGTGGTGGTGGTGGTGGTGGTGGTGCCGTTGCTGTTGTTGCTTAAACAACCGCCGAAGTTCTCCTTGACAGGTGAATCACCGGTAAAGGTTCAGCGTTATACGAGAAGGAAGTGTTCGGACCGAGGCACGATGCCACCATGGCCGTCATGAGAACGCAAATGAGGGACAGCCTCGTTTCCGTCCTCACTTACAGTTTCTGTGACTCCCATTTCCGGGGCGCCACAGAGAGGTCGAGTTAATTTTACGGAGGACAATTGTCCTCGAGGGCCGCAACTAAATAGAAAGGACACGCCATTTTGTTTACCCATTGTTTCCCCAAGGCTGCGCGGCCAGCCACTCGTGTTGAGGCGGCGGGCAATGACAAGAGCACATCGCCGATAGGATGCGCAAATAAGGCTTTGCGCCCTTATCTCAGAGAATTTCGAAGCTGCTTCCGCCGCGCAGACTAGGACGCCTTTTCAGAGCCTTACAAGGTTTACACTTCGCCTCCCTGGTCCCCGCTCGGTGTCCTCATCAAATCTTTTTCACCAATTTAGCCTAGGAGATACTGAAATTGAGAATAGAAAATTTTAGCATAGGGGGCAACAAACATAGCATGGGGGGAATCTCCCAAACAATTTGGGGCGTCGTTCTGCGCATGTGCAGAACTTCTTAGCATGTCCAGCTCGATGGTCCAAGCTGCTCGGGGTACTCAAAGTGTTAGGGCCCCCTATTCAAGATTCTCCGAAATATCGGTAGGCATCTTTCTGGATAGCATAATCCTTAACTAGAGCGTGTAAGAGCAAGAACTACTTGTGTTCATTTTTAATTGCATGTATGCGTAGTGTACGTTTTGTATAAACCAGAGGTCTCCAAATCTTTTGGCTAGGCAACTAGATTGGGGACCTGTTCCAGTCTCGAGGGCTGGAATTTAGATACGACAACAACTACGAGGGAATACTAAATAAAATGAAAAGTTTTTAAATAAAATTTTTTAAACTAGAGCGATCATTTAAAAAGAAATGTAAACTTTATGTATAAGTGTAATATTTTACTATTTATGGTATTACAACAAAATTGGCACCCCGAGAACTCACCGGAAATAAATCAAAGCGCATAGAAACTTTGGCAAATTCACACAGAGCACAATTCACACACGGCAGAATACTAATGAAAATGGTAAATCCGATCAGATCAGTAACTCTGGTGATGACAATGTGCAACAAATTAAATGCCCAGAGAAACGGCATTTTGGTGCAGTTTTCTAGGCATGTGCGAAAAGTGGATTTTAAGATTCAAGCGAATTCGAAGCAAATAGAGGCTTTGACCGAATATTTTCGAATCGAATATAGAATAGTTTCGCCAACCTTTTCCCTACCGGTGAAACGATGGTGCAGGTTGTTCTTTCATATTCTTATAAAAATATATGTCAAAGCCATGTTTTTGGGACGACTATTCATCTATATGCGAACGCCGTAGCTAATGTTTTTCCTGAGATGTAAAATGTCGAAGCTTGAGGCGTGAAGATTGCAAAGGCTTCGCTGTGGTTCTTTGCGCAGCCGCAATTTCATACCAAGGCAAGCGTAGTAATACATTTTTTTCTAGTTATTTTATGAAAGATTTACGTCGTCTACACAAACAATTATGTTACCAATAAAATATTTCTATGCGAAAAATATTCAAAACACGTCAAATAAACACGTTTAAGAGACACATTCAGAAAGGTTTTACCAACGAACCACATAAAATAACGCAGCATATGCCAAAATGTTGATCTTAATTGACAGTTTACAAATATAGAAGAAAAGTACGCTTATCCGTTAATGTAGTTCAGTTATTATTACAGGAGCGCAGCAATTTTTTCTAATTCTATCGAAATTGCACATTAATATTTAAAAAAACTTACACTTCATTTTTTTATCTCCTTAACCGTTTACAGGGACTTGGACTAACTTGTGATGGCAAGATATTGATTAACATATGAACTCCCCCCCCCCAACATAAGTAAATAAATAAGCCTTAACAAACTTCCATTTAAGTTGAGCTAGCTTGTCTTCGTTATAGGGGCTTTGCAACACGACGACGGCTCCAAGGTTACATTTCTTTTACAAACGACAAAGACTGGACCGCGGTGCTGCTCTTTCCAAGGGTATAGAAAGTGATACTGTCCCTAGCTTAATTTGTCTTATGCTTATGTTTTCTCGCGTTGCGTCCTAACGCAACGCCACTGCTGCCGGCAGTTGAGACGTGTATGTACATCACATTATAGGGGAACCCAATGCCCTGACACGAAAAACGTCCATCATCGCGAAAACAACCCTGGGGGAGTAGTATCTGAAGAATCGAGTATCTTGGTGTTCAACATTGTACGACGACAAAATGTTGAAGTATCCTTGCGTGCTCAATAAAATAAAAACAAATCTTGATAGCCACAAAGCTTTTTTTTTGGGGGGGGGGGTGTTTTTATGTCATTTGATACAGTGATGGTCCGGGTCATATTTTATATATTTCTGTGAACTATACACTATGTAAAAGTCATGTCCTTGGGAGAAGCACCCAGTTAGATATACAGGGTGCTTCACGGTACGCGGTCGAAATCGGTTCTACGGAAAGTACGGGTTGAACAGAAAAAGGGTTGATTTAATATTAGTTCCGGCCAAACGGCAAATTTATTAAAACTAATGTGCGATATAATTGGGTTAATAATTACCTTTAGTACTGAACTTTATAAATGATAAATTGAACGGTACAATTTCAATTGAAATCAAGGTGCGCACAATTCAACGCTATTAAATCCATCCACAATATAGAGATACAAGAAATGCGCAACCCTTGATGGCGCAACTTAAAATACACTCAATTTGGACGTGTTTTGAAAATTGGGGAGGAGGTTATGAAAGCAACGCAAGGAAACACCAATATAAGCCTAAACTAGGGAGAGCTTAACTTTCTATAAGCTACGATAGAGCAACACCTCTGTACAGCCTTTCTCGGTTGTAAAAATCGTATCCATGGAGCCAACGTCGTGCGGCAAAGCCCCCATAACGGAGACAATTGGCTAGCTCAATTTGAGTGAAGGTCTGTTGTCGTTTGTCTTTTTTGGAGATCATACGCTACTCAATGTTTCGCCTTCACAAGTTAGTTTAAGTCACTGCAAACGGTAAGGGAGAGTTTAAAGATAATGAAAGTGGACTTACACAAATATTGACTTGCAATTTCGCCACATTTAGAAAATGAGCTGCGTTTCTGCATTAATAACAGACCTACAATTGTGGCAAAGCATTTTTTTCTTATATATTCCTAAAGTGTGTTTAAAGATGATAAATTTTATATATTTTATGTCGTTTTATAGGATGTAGTCCGTAAAAAGTAATTTGAGAATCTGTCTCTAAAACGTGTTCGTTTGACGTGCTTCGTAAATATTTTATAGAAATATTTTATTGCAATTTTTAATATGTAGTGTACTTGTCCTACATCCTTCACAAAGTAAGTAGAAAAGGTTTTTCATTGCGTGCATACTTGGGTGTCAAATTTATTGCTGTGCAAGGTACCACAGCGAAACCTTGGTAATATCTACACCTCGAGCTTCGCAATTTTTTTTTTCGAAAGAAAATTATTTACGGCGCTTGCACATAGCTTAATGCTCCACCCAAGAAGATACCTTTAAGATATATTTTACATAAATACAAAAAATATGAGACTCCTGCAACATGCCTAAACGATATCCTATCTGAACTGGTTTAAAGTTGTTCCTAAGCTTCCACTTGCCCATATCTGAGCTTACTTTAATCATGTTATATTTATGGACGGTGACCTCAAAAAGTTCATTGCCTAAATGGGAATGGCAAGTAAACGATGCATTTGACATAAAATTAATCCTCTAAAGATGCCCAGCTATACCTAATCGAGGGGATTTATAAATCTTCTTGCTATAGACCATTTTACCCTCTCTCACATGGGTACTGCCATCTTAGAATAACGTGACGCGGCTGCCATAAGGCAACACCTCCTAGACTAGGAAAGCCTCAGCGCTTAAAGGGTAACTGCAAAGAAAAAAAGTGTTTTTTTAAACAGCTAATTGGGACAAGCATGTCACAAAACAAATGTTCCGCGAAAAACAAATAAGTTTTTCTAGCAATATTTACGTCACAGGACGTAATTTAGTCGGAGTCAGAAGCTCTCCACATTTGAAACTCCCGCTCTTTCGACCCCCGCGGAGGAGAACTACGCCCCGCCCCTCACTCTTGGATTTGCTCTTTTTGTTGACTTGGCTGCTGAGCTGAGCCTCTCGAGTTCCGGTGAGATCTGGCAACAACGCACGTTAAACATGGCGCCGATATTGTTTTTGGTTTGATGGTACACGAGAATTGAGGAGTTTCAGCGAATATAGGGGGCGCTCCGATCGATCCAACATGGCGGAAAAGAGAGGGATAGATTTGCGACGCCCGTAGACCGGTAGCGTATAAATTAAACAAAGCGTGTCGTTCTCTGTTTGTTGCCGTGTGCGAGACGATCATCGCTTCAAGCAAGACCTACCGTGATTACAACAAATGTAGTGTTCAATCCAGTCGAAGGCAAGAAATCTTGCCATAGTCAAGATATGTGTGCAAGTGTTCGACGTGAGCTCTCACGCTGGTGCAGCTGTCATCAAGTTGAACCGAGCATGTACGTACGCGGCTCCAAAGAAAGGTACATATCAACAAGGTTCGCGCGTTCAAACTACGATGCGTACTTTATCTAAACGTAAACTATTGGTCTGTGGCTACAAACATTTTCGTTAACGTTGCTTAGATGATGTAACCATTCAGGCCTCGCATTAAACGGTGTTGCGAACTCTTCGGTTGTTCTGGTTAACTGTGCTAAAAAGCGGTTGGATGGAAAGTATGACAGCTACAGCATACAAGGGATGATTGAGGTCTTTATCCTGCGCTCTATGTATCAAAACATCGGTACCCTTGGTGTTATATTGCGATCAGCTGGTCGCCGATCGTCCTGTTTTTACGCATAATGTAAACAAGCCCCGGAAGCGCCAATCTCATTTCGATGTGCTTGTGCACCCCTACAAGCCTCCTTTTGGCTCTTGTGGAAAGCTTTATTGTAATAGCAATAGTCTCATCGGTCGTTCGAGTTGTATGTGCCACGGCGATATCTGCTGTGTGTGATCTGCTGACAAACAAGTCTGCATTAAATGCCAGAAGGAGAACAAAGGTAAAGCTTCTTTAACTTTTTCTTTTTACAAAACAGGGCAAAGCTTCTAAAACAAGAGCAACCTAAGCTGATATTTGAGTGTGCTCAAAAATGAATGGCAAACGGTGCTTATGCTAAGTGGTAGATGTACACACTTGATTTTCTTTTTGCCTGTGCATTGTAAATTGGAAGATATGTATCAGCAGAAGACACGTGTCCTTTTGAAAATGTCTTTTATTAGGGCAAAAATAGGTTTTCGTACACAGTCGAAGAGTTCGCAACACCATTTAATGCGAGGCCTGAATGGCTACATCATCTAAGCAACGTCAACGAAAATGTTTGTAGCCGCAGACCGATAAATGTAGGTTTAGATAAAGTATGCGTCATAGTTTCAGCCTCAAACGCACAAACATTGTTGATATGTACCTTTCTTGATGACAGCTGCACCAGCGTGAGAGAGCCCACGTCATCGAACACTTGCACACATATCTTGAGTATGGTATGGCAAGATTTCTTGCTTGAAGTGAAGATCATCTCGCTACGACTAGCTACGACCACCCACCGCAGCGATGCAGGCGTCGAAGGGGCGCAACGCAGTCAGTCGCCGTCACCCGACGCTGCTCGTTTGGCATTCACGGCTTTCCGCCCAGGTGCTTCGTTTGTACTTGGCACCGAGTGTTATTTTCTGTGCTTGTGTGCGTGCTCAGTGGCTGGATATGGGCCTCATGAGCAGTTCTTCAGGCTCAACAGCGTTCGCCGAAGAACTTCTGAAGAAAATGCCACCCAGGTAAAAAAGCATGAAGACACAACGCACCAGCTTGGCGGACTATGCACTGGGCACGGAAATCAGGCCCAGCGGATTATACATCAAATGAAAACTATCTAAACAAAACAAAAAAAACTTTAAGGCTCAAATTGGCTTTTGCGGACTATACGCCTGGACACTGGTGCCTGTTATTATGCATTGTATATTCACTGCTGTTTTGTTGTGGCTTGAGACTGCCTTCCTGTAATGATGCAGAGGGGTCAACTGAACCTTGAAATAAACATATTTAAGCACATCTAGATGCGATGTCCCTTGAAGCCAGATGGTCAGGGAAAAGGTGTGCTATTACCTAACTAGTCAACAGCACGCCAATGGTCACGATCAAAACTCACCGAGTCAATGGGCAGTTTTCCACCACAATATTTATTGCCGTGTAATCACCAATTTGGTCCATTAAAAACCTTGAGGCTGTAGCCTATAGCACACCCATTCTGGATCTGCAAAGCTTATGCTGTAGACATGCATCATCACATAAGCATGTTTCTTATCAATCTTAAACGTAAAACGCTAGTTATGCAACGAAATTCCCACTTCAGCACATTTTTAGCAAACTGAATGGTCCCACCTGTTACACTTTTAGCTTTGGAAGTAAACCAATTCACAATACCACCAGTGGCATACATCGTGCCAAGCATCAGTGCCGCATGTGGCAGCAAAATGTCTTATTTAGGGAATTGCTTCCCTAAATTAGACTAATCGATCGTGTTGATTAAAGCACCTAGATACAGGAGAAATTATCAATAAAAAAAGGTCACTCGAAAGAGAAGTTTTCTCGCTGAACGAACATGACTTTTTGTTGAGCGTTCCGCAATGTAAGGCCGAAGACATTCACTCCGTGATCGGTACAGAAGCATTTGTTTAGTAGTCAATCGTGCGTGATAAATACAACAACAAAAACAAAGGTGGATTAGAAACGCGATAGATTCGCCTTTGCCCGGAGTACTTACACTTAAAATCGTGTCAACATAAAGCGACTATGGCCCACCTTGCTAGCAGCAATCTTAAAATGTATCCGTATAGTCGACGAGTCGTCACACCCGTGCACCAACCGAAAGCGTTGCTGCAAGTCCCTCCGCCGTCAACTTTGAGCTGCTGTTGAGCCTGAAGAACTGCTCTATGAGGCCCATATCTAGCCACTGTGCACACACACAAGCACGTGAAATAACACTCGGTTCCAAGTACAAACGAAGAACCCGGGGCGGAAAGCCCTGAATGCCGAACGAGCTGCGACGGCGACTGACTGCGTAGTACACAGCGTTGCGCTCTTTCGACGCCTGCATCGCTGCGGCGATGCAGGTCGTCGTAGATCGTGTCACCACTAGATGCCGCGTATCGGAACACTAGAGCCGCGTAATATTCTTGCTGCCGAAGTTTATAAGCCTACGTTCGCGGCCAACGCACTTTACACAAAGCCAACGCCCAGCAAACCTATCCCCTGTTTCTCTTTCGGCGACCGGCCGCCAGGGCGGTGACACCGTCGCTGAAACTCCTCAATGAGCTGTAACGAGAAGCTGCGCGGTTTGCGAGCACTTAGCAAAGACATGACCGGAGAAGTGCCCCTGTGATGTTTCCGGAAGACGGAAAGTATCATTCGTAATCGTCGTGTGTGCTTGGAGAGCAAAGGGAGTCACAGGGTCCACGAGTGCGCAACCACAAGCCAACGTTCACGACAGCGCTGCGTTGACTTCGGCGATATCGTTCTGTTTGGTGCAACACGGCGATGCGACAAAGAACTGAAACGTTCGTGGTGTGTGTGGTGCGGTGCTTGGAAGTAGACACCCACACTAACACGGAGCGCAGATTGGTTGTTGTGGAGTTCAGTCCCGTCGCCATCAGCTGATGCAGTCAAACTGGTCCGGGAGGACGCAGCGAGCGTTATTAAAAGTAAATCTTCCTTCGTTCCGTTTTAAAATGTGGAAGATTCCCGACGCATACCGTGAGTAAAAAGATGCGGGCGTCTTCAACAAAATTACACTGTAAAAAATGGACCGTCAAAATTACGGTAAGTTGACCGGCATTCTGGCTGCCAGAAACTTCTCGTAATTTATACGGCAGACCGTAAATTTAAATTTACGGTCTGACCGTCATCTTCCAGTGAATTAAACGGTCACAGTAATAAAAGATACCGTTAATTTCACGGGGGATACTGAACAGACCGTAAACGAGATTTACTGATTGCCGTTAAGATCACGGCATGGTGCCAGTTTATTTGCCGGTCAACTGACCGTTAATTTAATGGTTACCGTAAAAATGATGACTGTTCAGGTCACTGCCGGTTGACCATTGTAAGAAGTAAATTGAAGGTGCGAAATGCTGGCACAATGAAGCGCTCAGCACTTCGTACAACATGTCAAAAAGATTGCAGAATTCGACAGGATTAAGCATTGTCGGATTCTATCATCTTCCCACCGCATTGTACGACATGCTCAGCGTTTCACCGCATATGTATCGCTTCTTCAATTTACTTCCTACTACTGGTCAACAGACAATGAATCAAACAGTGAGTCATGAAGTTTCCTTAGGTTAGTCATTTTGTGCCTGTAAAATTTGTAGCATGCTGTATGTTGTAATTGGAGAGTGGTCTTCATGTCTCCAATGCGATCACTGTGTATGTACATGCAAACGCAGTTAAGCCAGAACACTGCATAAATAATGTGTAGGATAGAAATAGAAACAGCACATTTATTTACTTGGATGGCGAGACCCCAGGCCCAAGTACCCTTTGATTTGGAAGAGAAAGAAACCATTTATGAATATAATATATATGAATATGCCGAAGTAGGAGCCATTTAATAGATATGTTATATAATGTCAGCCTCGCTTTATTCGCTAAGCAAAGAAATAATGATGTCGATAGTGCTTCCAATGTTTGAAAGAAGTTTTATGTGACAACTGAATACTATAACTTAGCTTCCGCTAATCAAGTCAAACTTCATTATATCTCAGAAGCTATATATTAGCTTCGTAGTACATGTATTCTGGTGTTCACGAATACCATTTCAGTATCTCTGCACAGCCCCGATATACCTGGCAAATGAATGAGAGAATATGGACAAAGTTTGGTAAAGAGTGCTGCACTAAAATACAGCTATTTGATGGGAAAGCCTAATATTCACTTACTAGACATTTTTCAACTTAGGAGCGGAGTGAGTTTGTTTTCAAGGTCAGGGGTCTACATTAATTACACAGCTCACATAGAAATTTACTCCTCTTGTTCAACTAGTTAAGCTGGTTGACTGTTAAGAGTCACCCATTTCGGCAGTGATGCTGTTCTAACGTAGAACTAGACTTTCCCCACCATCACAGAATACAATGCTCTTGTCACCGTAAGAGATATGAATACTCAGAGCGAGCTGGAAATGTCAGGCTTAGCTTGCAATACAATCTATGTGCACTGTGCCAGGTTTTGCTACAGATAAACAAATGGTGACAGCAGTGTTCTCAGCACTTCAGTTTGAGATGATATTCAAAATAAATATGGACAGCTTGGGATGCAGCCACCACTTACATACTTCTCATATCATAGGCCTATATTTATCATGTATAAGATCCATTATATCTACAGTGCCGTCATTTCTTCTAAAATATGACTACATGCTAACCATGTCTCATTTCTAGCATCACATAGACATTGTTTTATGTAACTACTGGCAGTGTAGTAAAGCTATGTTCCAGTTATATGTGAAGCTAGGTTAGGTTATATTTTAACACAATAGCGTTAATGCTCCCATGCAGCAAAAGATCCGGCGCCCAGCGTCAGCGCGTCGAGAAAATTTCACAATGTCTTGCGTGCATAAGGAATCCCATGCAATTCCATGATCCCTTGTGCATGCAAGCAATTATAGGATTCCCCTCCCCACTACTCCAATCTCCTTCCCCACTGCTACCCTCCCTGCCCCTGCCTCCCTTCTCCTCCTCCACCCCCTGCCCTCCTGCTATCGTGTCATATGCTAAAGCTACACGTAAATGTCCCCCAATTTTTTTTTTCCAAAAGCAGTTGGGTTTTTAGATATTGCCATACTTACCAAATTTAGACCCAAGTGCCACTGCTTGTGGCTGCTGAAATCTTCCTGATGCAAAGACTTTGTGTTGAATGAGCCTTGAGCCCCATGTTGCGTGCCTTGTCCCCACGTAGGATGACCGACCTTGTGACTGCACACAATTCAAACACAACAGAATTGGTAGAAAACCACACACTAAAACAAATCAAGGAAAGTAACTCCAAGCTATTGCTGAAGTGATGTGAACAGTCTAAGTTATTTCAGAGCACCTTCTGGACCAGCCAAAAATCTATTTTCAAGCAGCAAAAGAAACTTTTGGAGCACGAATGCACACCGTGTTCTTATTCATTCCGTTGTGAATACTGCATTAAGATTCATCTGTTCACCTGTCAAAACCAGAAGACAATGGCTGCTTTCCTTTCCCACTCCCCACGTTACCACCAGTAGTGTCAAAGTTCAAGAACAAAAATTGCGTAATTTAGTAATGCACATCACTTGCATTTAACATAAAGATTTTTATGATTATTCTAACATGTAAATCTAACTAGTAATATATCAGTTCAAGAAATATTACTACTTGAATTGTCCGCACTGTCATTGACAGTGCTAACATCTCCATCATTTAATCCATGTATTAAATAATATATATGTCCAATTTTGTAGGCCATTCTAGTCCGGGAACTTTTCCGGGAGACCCCGTACTAGCAAACCACTTGTTTTTTTTTTTTTAAGTTTACAGCAATTTAGAATTTTCAGATCAGTATTTCACAACTTCCCTGTTTATTCAAAGACCCGTGGACCATATGTTCAAATGAGAACTTTCACCCCCAAGCATGTGGCAGTGCTTGGCTTGCCACAGTGGCCTGAAATACTGACCTTTCCCTGTTAAAACCGAATTGATAAAAATGAATTTGCCACTTTTACTGGTTTGAACCGAAAACCCTTGACCCCATTTATATTATATTTCTGCATTAATTACAATTTGTAAGATTTGAACTTGAAATTCTGGAACTCAGTTTGAAGAAAGGGCAAATTGCAGTACATATAATGACACAATGTAGTCATAAACACACCCAGTGCTATAATGCAAGAGGGAAGTGGAAGGCCATCCTCGAATTGAGCAGCAGTTAGAAATGGCTGTAAAAATTGGAAGATGCATGGTTATATTAAAACAAATCCCCACTTCCACAACCACTTCTCTTCTTAAGACAATCTGGCTTTAGGAGTGATAAATGGTCATGGGTGTGTCATTGGTGAGACGCAAACGTAGGTTTCGCGGTGAACCGCTTGTCAGAGCTAAAATACGGGCAACTGACTGACTGCGCGTTGTCCATGTGCTCTCTAAAGATGCGTCACTATAGGAAGTTTGAACCTTGGAGACTCCAAATACTCAACTGAGCTGTGCGGAATCTGACGTCAGCAAGGGACACTTTACCTCGTGTGCTCCGATTGGCTCGCGATGAGCGGCAAAAATTCTGTCTTGGACCAATCCAACACCGAATTAAATATTCTTAGCCTGTAAAACAGCCTACCCTAGCTCCACGTAACGTCATCACACTCGGATGGCATAATCCTCGGCAATTGGGGCCGAGTCCGACGCCAAGCGCGTCATTCGACGCGTTGATTGGACCTCGAGACGCAGCCGAACCGTGACGCAGCGCTCGTATCCAATCAGCGTCTTTCCTCGATCTCACCGTGATGATGTCGAAATGTTAGTGCACGGGCTTCGGTAATTCCAGGCGGTGTTGACCGCCTAGAATCGGAAGCGCCTAGGTCGGAAGCGTGTGTCTCAAACTGTCGCGTGCGGCAATTCACTGCGGCGTTTGGACCGTGGGATCAGACCTCGGATCGGATGATTCTGCCGTTCATATGTCTCGCGCTTTAGACCTCACGGCCTCGAAACCGCGTGGTCGATATGTAGAAGGCATCTGAGGAAGGTAAACGTGGAGGCTGAAGCGCGAGACGCCGAAGCAGCCCAGTCTGCGAGTGATTGCAGCGGGATGGTGCGCGTTGGGTGGGTGACGTCGCCGACCCTACAAACACGGCAGCATTTTCGAATGGGACTGATCAAATGGTCCCGCATGTAAGTCGATTTATGCACGAAACTATCGCGCCGTTTTCAAAACAAAATTATCCGGGTTAGAGAAACATGCGCAATGGGTCATCGCCGTGTAGTTATCTCATACGTTATTTTTGGCGTGTCCCAACCCTTTTAATGATCCAAAAGGGTGAGCGTGGCATAGGTCTGTTGCTCTTGGACAGGGGGCGCAAGCGCCTCCGCAACCTTAACGTTCCTAGATGAGAACTTCCGACACGTAGTGACGTTCTTTGAAACGCCGACTGCTTGACGGTGCCCGGTTTAGGAAGCGAATGGCGGTACACAGCAGAACACTGAACGGAATGACGCCATTTTGTTCCAGGGGAATGTGATTTGTCACTCGTATTCGTTGGCGTTACTTGTAAAAAAGAAAGAGCTATCGAGAGACTTTGCGTGACTTTGTAATGCTTATATTGAGCATAAAGTGCCGCTGCAGTGTTTCATTGTGCACAAGTCAGGGTCGTTCACGAGCCTGTGTCAGCATCTGTCTACGCGCGGTAACAGAGCGTATGAAAGAAAACAAATGTTACAAAAAATGCAGCTCGTGCTTTTGGTGTCTTATCAAAATGATAAGACTGCTCTTCTTGCTGGGATTTTTTTCTTGTTGTTTTGTCAAAAAATTATATCGACCAATGAAATTCGGCTACCACGGCGCACGCGAGCAATGTGAGAGAGCGTAATGACACACAACCGAAACGCGACCGAAAAATATTAGATTTTGCTCGCCAGGGGCGTTGCTCAAGCTTAAAGCGCCGTTCACACTCTTGCGACTGAGTAAGACCTAGAGAGACCAGACCGGTTTTTAATCCTTTTGCGACTTCTTAGGACCGGATGCGCTGCAGCGGTGCTGGTCCTAAGAGATCGCAAGAGGCTTAAAAACCGGTCTTGTCTCTCTCGGTCTTACTCGGTCGCAAGAGTGTGAACGGGCCTTAAGAGGTATACAGGCGTATTAGCCCATGCATGCTCGCGAATAAAGCTCACGAGGCATTCATGCAGCACGGCTCTCTTTTGGGGAACTTGGCAACCAAATAATCGCGCTATACTTCGTTTCAGCGCAAGTCACTAGGCATTCCTTGTTTATGATTGGTTCAGCGATAATAGGACACGAACAGGAACATGACAAACACCATGACGGTGCGATTTTGAGACTCTCTGATTGATCCCCTCAGCTAGTAGCGTCGGCCGCGACTGGACTGAAGGGGGAACGAAATAGAAGCATTATAAGGCAGGGTTCGCCGGTTTCATAGTAGCTGTGACCGTCTTGTGAATTTATAAATCATAAAAAGACAGGAAAAGTTGCGCTGCCGTTTAAAAATAAATACAGGACACTTAAAGGGGCCCTGCAATCCTATTTAAGCGTCTACCCTTTATGCGGTTTCCACGTCTCTTGGGGTTCGGGCAACCCAGTGGGCACGGACAGAGTAACTAAATATCAGTGCGTCATGTTTTAACCGGACGACGCGGAAACCTCCTCCACCTACGGGGGCGCCCCGTGGTGTCGAACGCGCGCGGCTTGTGACGAAATCGTGACGTTATTGGTCCTGGTCAGCCGAGGGGAGAGGGCTGCCCCGTTACCTGACAACTCTCTCCGCGGCCTCACCTACTTTCCCCATCTTCCCTTCCCACCCCACATTCCGCAGTCACCGCGGTCAGCGGGCGCGGGAAACAGGGGTACAAAGAACCAAGGACGTCATGAAGGAGGTTATTTGTTGCTTGTTTTGTAATTTAATATGCCTATAACTTAAAATAGAGCGAATTTCGAAAAAAAGTTCACTAAGTTACAACATTCAGTGCGCTCACGTTCGGTGCAACTTTAAAACAAAAACAGTAAAAAAGTCGTTGCAGGGCACCTTTAAGACTCCTTACCTGTAGGAATGCGAAAGCATTCGTATAAGTAGCGTACTCCTACAAGTTGCGCGCCCCGCTATCCTCTGCAGAGGCCGACCGGGCAGCCTCCGCGGACGCCGTCTGGGCGGGGTCTGGATAGCGACGGGTGTGCGCTGCTCAAGGAGGTTAGAAGGGTAGGAGGGGGCATGACGTCAGCCGCGTAGCCTCCACAAGCCATGATGCCCTGACACATCGCCTCTTTCTCATTTTCCTCCTTACCCTCCTCACTTATCGGCCTAAAACGTGACCGTCGCGTGGTCGATGGTTGCGGATACCAGGGAGCGTGGTGCTGGTGGGTTTCATAGTTATCAGATGATCACAGCCAGAAACTGTGGCCCCGCGCCTCAGCCGACCGACTCTACGCCTGCTGCGCTTCGTTATGCCTTCTGTTTTCTACAGGCCGTTACCATCCTGAAAACGATAGTATTCAACGTGGAATGTCAGCGCTGTAACGAAGTCTGTTGGCGTGTTTTGGGTAATGTACCGTGCATCTGCGGGGAGTATTCCCTTTATCTTCTGGCCACTAATTACTGCAGTAGCCAAAGCAAACATAAATTATATACACACATGATTGCGTTTCTATGTCGACCCGACAGATTGGATCAATACTTACGCATTTTTACGGCGATGATTTCCGCGCTCGCCTGCAAATGATAGCTGCGCTCTCATCGCTCTCATATGTTATATCACGCTACAATACGTTTAGCTTTTCCTTTTCGTTGCGGCCGCTATGCATGTCGTCCACTGGGACGTTTTATTGCTGTCGTGACAAATTGAACCAACTCAACTTTACTCGAGGTTGAGAGATGTTTTATTGACAATTGAAGTGCACGGAGCACACCATGCTCCACTTCGATGGGGTCCAGCCACCGCCGCGACCAACGGCCGAAATCCATCGTTTCCGCAGTTCGGCGACCGTCGGAAATCTGAGAGAATTCTTGATCGATTCCTGTTATCGTAAAACTATGTGTGTGTAATACGCCAAGGGCTGACCGGTGAAAGGTAACCCCCGCTGAAGAAAAGCCAGACCGATTGCGGCAGCCGACCACGCTGCAAGCGCCCATCCCGTAGCCGGAGGAAATTAGCGTCCCGGCCACCGTGGTCCCGGCGACGCCAGGCTTTCGTTTTCTCCGTTGCGGCGATTGCCCTGATCGTCCCGTGTACCAGCAGCGGTGTGTCGTCTGCTCGTGACCCGCCTCAACCTCGCTTTCACCTTTGCATTTAATTGCATTATAATCTCAACCGCTTGCTTGCTTCACGCCTAGCCTTCGATCTGCTAAAACCTACCGGACGGAGCGCGCAAGCCTGCAAGGAATCCTTCTACAATCAACCATCCATCTCGCACGTGACATGTCACGCGCACCAATTACCAGAGAGATCTGCGGTCACGTCGGGCACAACATCGTTTAAACTTGAGCCAGTGACCAACGCGCCCGGTGCGCATCCACTATTGGTCCCTTTCCTCCCCCCCCCCCCATCTCGTTTAAACTTTGTATTACTAGGCTTCACATATATTGCAACGTGCCCTCTCCTAGTAGTTATGACCTCGTTGGCGCTACTGCGGTGGCGGCGCGCGGGGCCGCGTCGCAGCCATTTTAAGAGGCGTTACAGCACGGAGGGAATTTCTCTGCTTTCTTTGCGCGGTTACGGACAACGACGGCTCCGTTCCATGGGACAGTTAATGCTTTCGCATTAAAAAGTACAGTATAGAGCGTGTGCCGTCTATTACATGCAAGACAAAACCAGCAGAGGAAGAAGTATATTTTGAGCGAATAACGCGAGGGTCTTCCGGTTAACTGGGCTGCATTACATCGCCATCATTTTCATAATACGCAAGATCTTAAAACAAGAAAACCTAGAATATTCGAGGCCTGCGAATATCTACCTCTTTTTCCATGAAACGTCCCCACTCTCGGATGACGACAGCTCGGCGATTGAAGCAAAGCCCGATGCCCCGCGTCCCTTGACGCGGTCATTGGATACAAGGCCCAGCGAATCGCTGGTGCAGCATTCGTGCCCAATCTGTGTCTTCGCTCGACCTCGCTGCGATGACGTCAAAATTCTAGTACACAGGCCTCAATTATTCCAGCTGGTGTTGCTAATATGCTGGGGAACAGATAGCCAGGAGACCATGTTTGACAATGAGCTAACGATTGTTGTGTAGCCGGACTAGGATGGACTAGAACTGGGACACTGTTCTTCATATCACATATACACTGATGCCTCCACAACACACAACCAGTCATCCATTGGTAGCAGTTCCCGCGCATTCCATGAAGGTTGGTTACATACCTCTCTCAGAGAATGTCGTCGATAGCAGCCGAGCTTGTAGCTATGCGTGAAGACCTAAGATGCATCTTCACAATACCTGCTCGGTCTTGGACAATAATCACTGACTCTAAAACATCCCTACAATCCCTCCATCGCCCATGTAAGAAAATCCCAAATGGTCAACCATTATTGGACATTCTTAAACTACATTGGGACGCAGTTTCTGCAGGTCACTCATTATGCATCCAGTGGGTCCACAGTCATTGCGGCGTTCCAGGCAACGGAATGGTTGACGCTGTGTCAACAAATGCTCAAAACTCCATTCACGAGATCCAAGCCCAATTTACTAGGTCAGACACAAAAAGAATTGTAAACATACTGGGGAAGACTATAGCCACACGCCTCTGGGATGACGCCACTGATCAATGCACACACTTACGAGCTATCGACCCGTCTTGCTGGCCTGTCCTCAGTATGAACATGAACAGAAACAACTCAAATAGGAGTTTAGGCTGCCTCTCGGAGAAGATCTTGGCCTTCGCAAGCTACTGGGTCCATGGAAAACGAAGCACCCGCCACAACAGCTACAACTGCTCTCCTGGGATACCTGTCAACTATAGGTCTCAGAAAGAAGCTAATTTTGATACACGATCTTTTTCATTTAATTTTGTGTGCCTTCAACTCTTCCTTCACCTATTTATCCTCCTTCCCTAACCTCACCAGAGTAGCCAGTCAGGAGATACCTCCCGGCTAATCTCTCTGGCTTCATTATCTACTTTAAAAAAGGTTCATTATCTACATTTTAAAAAAAGGAAGAAAATATACACTTCAGTTCCGCTCGAGATTTCAGGGTCTTTCTGTTACCCTGCAACCACTACGATACAAATATAAAACAATGAACACAAAATTAACAATATACTAAAACACTGTAATCTAATTTGAGGGTTTGGAAAGAAGAGGGTAGTGGCGGCAAATATATTAGTATAATCTATAGAAATAACGTGGTCACGTAGTGCACTCCTGTCTCTTATTGTCAGTGATAATGGAAACTGGGCAATCAAATGTTGCGTAACTTAAAGAAAGGTCGAGACGAGAACAAATAGGGTGAGGAGGTGTTAGCAAAAATTCTTTGAGGTGGTTGTTGTGATAAAAAATTAGATGAAGAAAGTGTCTAGGTTAGCTGACTGGCGCAATCTTGATGTGCAAGCTGAGAGAGAGTAGTCCGAATAAAGTAAACAAGTGATCTTGGCATTCTCGTAGTGCACGTTTATCACGTAGAGGAGGAGGATGACAACCAAAAACAAAGCGCAAAATTAGACGAAGGACGAGTGAGAGGAACGTACGCGACAAGCGCCGAACACGGCAAGCGTTCGGCGCTTGTCATGTACACTCCTCTCACTCGTCCTTCGTCTAGTTTTTGCCCTTTCTTTGGTTGCAATGCCTCACCAACTCGTCCAAGTTACCACTCTTATGAGGAGGATAGCAATTGATGAACAATGCGTTCTCACAGTCCCCGAAAATACACTTTAATACCTCATAAACCAATTTGAGTGATTATTTCTATATATTGCGTGCCATTTATTAGAGGGCTTTAGAGGTAAAGGTCATTTTTGAATTTGTCTCGTGGTCAGAGAGTCAGAGTCCCCCGGAGAGCTTATTTGTTCCCTCTGGAGAGTACGTGATCGATTCGGATCACATTACTCCATAAACTGTTTCCAGAAGTCGCAGTTCTTGTCGCCGATGTCGTACTGCGTAGAATAATTCCCGGGTTGAAGCCACAAGACCGCAGGATCCCAGGGAGTGTATTGTGTCCATTTGACGCCGTCAAGCATCGGTGACCTGCGGAGAGAACAGTTGCCAACTATTTCCAGGGGCCTACCAAAACTATGTTCTCAATATTCTCAACTTCTCCATATTTTGCATCAGCCTGTTATCGAAATTCCCTGACCAACTTCTAATGAGACGGAATGTGTAGTTCTTAAGTGAAAACACTGGTATATCCGGCGGTCGAGAAGGTGCTGGCTGACCAATCAATCACAATAGCTGGCCATCCTCGGCTTTTATATGTTCTGCTGAACAAAAGTCGTTTAAAATACGGGGTCATCCTATGAGACCTTTAAAGAATACTAAAGTTTAGTAGTCTCTTGACAGCGTGCTGCATAACAGATGGTTCACACAGTCCGCTTTCTCTTACGTGACGTTACGTTGCGACAGCTTACGTCAGCTTGCGCAATGGTCATCGGGACGTCTGTGCTTCGCATTAAGTGTGCTACCAGTTCGAGGATATAGCCTGGCACGCGACGTTCGAGACACGAATATTTCAGTGACTTATACGTAACGCATGAAAACGTGTGCTCTGTGAACAGGCCTTAAGCATACGCACACCTCGTTTTGAAAAAGACAAGGAACAAGGTATAAACTCTCGCTCGGCTCCGGGGAATTTTATTGACTGTGACAATCCGAAGGCGCTGCCACACAATGACGCCTCTTCATCTAGATGCTGCCTGTCCCCCTTGAACCATACGCACATCGCTACTTTGTGTGCGCGCAGTCCGCAGTCGCTTTATATATCTTAGTGTCTGGCCGGCTGAGTGTTGAGGCTTGTTTTGCCCACGAAGCGACGACTGGCGCTTTTCAGCTGGCTGCTCTTATTTGGCCTCTATGTGCCTACAAACCATGGTCCTCTTCCCTCGCACTCCCGCTGTGTCCGGTCTGTGTATGACAATCGTACAGTGTTGCAAGACCACCCGACAACCCGTCGGAGCAAAGAACAAATATAAAAAGAACACCATCAAGCGGACATCACCCCTCACCCTTGATCAGCAAGCTCCGCTTGAGCCGTCAATATTGTTGTTTTATCTCTGCAATACTCCTGTGTCACCGTAGACCCTCTGCCGCAGTTCGTCATGTTACGGGGGATTTGTCTTTTGCGGCGCAGCGACTCTCCTGGGCTAAAATAAATATCAATATCAATGGGAATACGTCGTTATATATTCAAGTTAAAGAATCAACATTCCGCCATTTAAAAGAGCAAACAAACGAAAATGGTGGCAACACAACAGATGAAAGTGCCCAAGAGTAGAGGTCGAGGACAAGCGCAAGTATAGACCAACACGCGGCCCTGACGTCACGCGGCTGCGGTGGCGCTGTCGACGGCAAGGCGCATGCGCAGACGTTTCCACTTCGCGCGAATTGGGTTTCTGCGCACGCGCAGTGCCCACACCTGGTGTGGGCAAATGCGGGCTTGTTTGTAAACAGCGTGTCGGTCTATAGGTAAATTATACAGTTAAATGTTATTAAAATCGACCGAGGCTAACCTACACGAAACTCCACCATATATTTTTGTTTCACTGCTTCACATTTTAATCTCTTTTTTTTTGTAAGAAAGGTTTGCGATTTTGCTTAATTCATACAGAAGTCTTTGTTACAACGGACAGCAGAATGACTCGGTTGGCGGCCAAATGCAGAACTGCTTTATTCAGCAACGAACGAGTATATAAAGGCGGCTTGCCCAATGACGTCACAGAGCGTGACCAATCACACGCGTGGCCCACGCAGGCCGTCGTATCACTTCTCTCTTTCTTTAAAGTTGTAGTCTTTGCACCGGCTTCCGGACTCTGGAGGACCTCCGCAGCTCCGGCGGAGCTTCTGAAGATTGGACGGGCACGGCCGGTGGTGGAGTGGAAGTGCAGTCACTTGCCCTCCCTGGGCAGAATCTCTGCGGGCTCTGCTGCTCTGGTTGCGAAGGGGTCTGGTCTTCAGGCTTCAGGACGAGCCCTGTTGGTTCTTCCAGCTTCGGAGTCCTAGGCGTCCGGCGACGTATTTGGTCGAAGTGGCGTTGAGCTGGGCCCTCTGGAGTTTCCACCGTGGCCAGGCGAGAGCCCTTCGTGCCTTTGATGACACCCGGACTCCACCGCTCCCCTTGGCCGAAGTTGCGTACCCACACCGGGTCCCCTTGCTGGAACTGGCAAGGCCTGCCAGACTGTAAAGAAGGGGAGAGGGAGTTGGGAAGCTTATATCCAACCGCGACCGCAATCTGTAGCCCAGCAACAATTCCGACGGTGACTTGCCACATGGTAGCGGAGCACGTCGGTAGCCGAGCAAAACTTGCGCCAGTTTCTTTTCAAGGTCGTTGATCGCAGCAAGCTTTGCAAGACCGTCCTTTACTGTCCGCACCGCGCGCTCCGCGAGGCCATTGGATTGTGGATGATACGGTGCACTTCGTATGTGGGTTATGCCGTTGTCAGCCACGAACTTCGCGAACTGCTGGCTTGTGAACTGGGGGCCGTTATCTGACACAATAGTTCTCGGTAACCCAAAACGAGCGAACAATTCCCTGAGTCTACCGATCGTTATCTCTGTGGTTGATGACCGGACCGGAATTGCCTCTATCCATTTTGTGTGCGAGTCTACGATTATCAACAGCATGCGACCATCGACTGGTCCGGCATAGTCTATATGTAACCGGGACCATCTTGTGCCCGTTTCCGGCCAACTAACAGGCACATTCCGCGACGGCATTGGCTGAGCCTGCACACATGGAATGCAAGAGCTCGCGAGGTCGTCGATCTCACCATCCACTCCCGGCCACCAGAACAGGGTCCGAGCGAGCCTCTTCATGGTGGAAGCTCCTTGGTGGGACTCGTGTAGAATAGCGAGCATGGCGCCTCGGGCTGCTGAGGGCACTACCACTCGGTGGCCCCAGTAAAGAAGACCTTCTGCAGTGGAGAGTTCCATCCTTCTGGAAAAGTAATGTTGAAGTTGTGAATCACACTTCGAAAGCGCCTTAGGCCACCCTTTTTTCACAAAGGTTTTGACGATGGACAGCTCTTCATCTTCGTCTGTAAGCGTTCGTAACCTGTGCGCTGGGATGGGCAAACTGTCTAGGTGCTCAATTGACAGCGTGTATTCTGGCAGGAAGTCCGACTGTTGAGCGTCGGAACTTGGCACGGGTAAGCGGCTAAGAGCATCCGCATTCGCGTTGTGCTTTCCAGCCCTGTATTCAATGTGGTACTGATATTGGCCTAGTAGGAGTGCCCATCTTTGTATTCGTGCTGACGCCATTGCCGGCACTGGTCTGTCTTCCCGTAGGAGTCCCACTAGGGGTTGGTGGTCTGTGACTAACACGAACTCTCGGCCCAACAGGTAGTCGCGGAACTTAGTTACGCCGAACACTAGCGCCAGGGCTTCTTTTTCTAATTGCGAATAGTTTCGTTCGGCCGACGACAGCGTGCGCGAACGGAACGCCACGGGCTTGTCTACAGTCCCAACACGGTGCGATATAACAGCTCCGATGCCTACTGGAGACGCGTCGCATTCCAGTCTCACAACCTGACCCGGGTCAAAGTACGACAACATTGGAGAGCTTAACAGAGCTTCCTTAGCTTGCTGATACGAGCTTTCTTGTTGAGGACCCCACTTCCAGCTTTGTTCTGTTTGAAGTAATCGGTAGAGCGGCGCCAGAAGAGTGGACATGTGCGGTAAAAACCGGTGATAGTACGTAAGCAGACCCAAAAGGAACGTAGCTCACTTACATTCGTGGGCCGAGGTGAGTCTCGTATAGCAGCCAGGTTCCTTTCCAGAGGATGCAACCCGTCCCTGTCGATGCGATGGCCCAAGTATACGATCGACTGTTGTCGCAGATGACACTTCTCCGCCTTCAGTTTGACTCCGTTCTCCTGGAGTCTGTGCAGAACCTTGCTCAAGATCTGGTCCTTTCCATCGGGGTGCTCTGCCACAAGAACGTCGTCGAGGTACACTTGAACGGCAGGAAGACCTGCCAGGATGGTCTCCATTCGTCGCTGAAAGATTGCCGGAGCAGACGCGACCCCAAAAGGAAGTCGGTTGTAGCAGAACAACCCTTTTTGAGTGTTGATGACGGCCAGCTTCTTCGCTTCCTCAGCCAAGAGTAGCTGGTTGTACGCATCCTTAAGGTCGAGGGTGGTGAACAACGTTCCGCCACGAAGGGTTGCAAAAATGTCTTCGATGTTCGGCAAGGGGTATTGCTCGGTTATGCAGGCAGCGTTGATGGTGGTTTTGAAGTCACCGCAGATGCGAATGGACCCGTCCTTTTTCACCACTGGCACGATGGGTGCTGCCCACTCCGAGTGTGTCACTGGTGACAATATTCCTTCGCTCACCAGACGGCTTAGCTCCGCTTCCACCTTGTCACGAAGTGCGTATGGTACTGGACGCGCTTTGTGAAACTTCGGTTGCACACCTTCCTTAACGTAGAATTTCACGGGAGCTCCGCGTACGCACCCCAAGCCTGGCTGAAGAAGCTCCGAAAACTCGTCCAGTACGCCGCTCCTGTATCCTGTAGGAGTCTCTTCCACGACGGCCAGAACCGTAGGCGGCAGCAATGCAAACTGCTGGATAAGGTCTCTGCCGCAAAGACTTGGTCCGGTGCAGTTGACGACAACCAGAGTGGCCGGCACAGTCCTGTCGCCGAACGTTGCTGGGAGATGCAGTTGGCCCAGGATGGGCAACTTGCCCAAGTAACAGCGAAGCTGCAGCGTGCACTTGGCGAGACGTGGCCAGCTGAGGCGGTGCTTGAGATACACGTCACGAGATACGATGCAGAACGGCGATCCCGTATCGATTATCATGTTCAGGGCGACGGCCCCCCCCCAATCGGATCAACCTGCGAAAGGAGGGAGTTACGCTTTGCTTGCTTTCTGTTTGCTGGACTGCAAAGGTTGTTGCGATGTCAAATTCTTCTGATTCCGGTGGTTCGCTCGTGGACTGCAACGCGTGCGCCCCCTGTCATTCTCGTCACTCCTCTGGCGGCCCGAATGCGCGCGGCATTTCTTCGCAAAATGGCCTTGCTTCCCGCAGCGAAAACATTGCGCATTTTTGTTTCTGCATTCATCGGCTCGATGCCCCCGGCCTCCGCATCGTGCACAGTCACCGGACTGCCTTATCTTTCCGGTGCTCCCTCGGGTGTAGTTATTGTAACGTGTTCTGTTACTCAGATTACATACCGATGCATCGCTGTTATCTGGCTGCGTCATGGCGCTGACTTCCCTTGCAGCGGCCTCCGCTGCTGCGGCAATGGCTTCAGCTTCCGCGAACGTCAACTCGGCCCGTGCTAGAAGCGTTCGCTGAACGGTGCGGTCTCGAATGCCACAAACAGTGCGGTCACGAAGCATACGCTGAAGGCTTGTACCAAAGTTGCACTCGTTTGCGAGCTTGCGGAGTTCAACAATGTACTCCTGAACAGTCTCGCCGTCCGCTTGGCTCCTTGTAAAAAACTTGTAACTTGCGGCAATCTCGTTTTGTTTCGGGGCGTAGTGTTGGTTGAGTAAGGAAACCGCTTCTTCGTAACTCAAGCTCATTCACCTTGCGGGGAGCGCAGCTGCCCGCTAGCACGCTTATCGTTTTCGTAGCGAGTGCGGCGACCAACAGTGCTCTTTTCTTGTCCTGTGTCGTAATGCCATTGCCTTCGAAATAGGCTTCGATGCGAGTCAAATAAATGTCCCACTTATCTTGCGCTTCGTCGAAGCTCGGAAAGCAGAAGCTTGTGGCCATGGCTTGTGGCGAACGGCGAACGGGTGTCGGCGGGCGGGCTTGTGGCCATGAGTTGAAGCGCCGAAAACAATAAAGTGCCGCGGCGCGGGGTTCGTACCCGTCGTCGCCACTGTTACAACGGACAGCAGAATGACTCGGTTGGTGGCCAAATGCAGAACTGCTTTATTCAGCAACGAACGAGTATATAAAGGCGGCTTGCCCAATGACGTCACAGAGCGTGACCAATCACACGCGTGGCCCACGCAGGCCGTCGTATCAGTCTTCGATTCCAATAACCTCAAGCTCCTTCACGACAGCATCGGTGCGTTTTCTTTTGATGTCACCTTAGCGGCTCCGGCTTCGTTTTCCCGAATTCCTCATTACACGAAGCGTTCCACACACCATCTGCAGTGATGTGATTGCTGCGCCAATTGCGCCAAACTGCGCCAAGGGGCTAACCCTGCTACATCCTGCTACATTTCGCCAAAATATGGGTAATCTGTGCCAAGCCTGCTCCAAACGACCAATTTAGGTCGCCTTTCAAAACCGAGACTAAACTGAGTACTGTAATTGAGCAGGTGTGCGATATGTGGTGCAAGCGGCCACCTGACAAAGTACCGTGCATCAACTGTCCACACGGTCTTGCATGGTTTTCCCGGCATCTCGCGTTTCGCGCTCTCGTCTTGTGAGTCTCGTCTCGTCTCTTTTATATTTTCAGCAATAGACACGGATGTGTGCAGACGCTCCGACGCTAGCGTGCCGGGTACCAGCTATGCCGTCATGCTGTGAAACGAAACCATGTTTTTGCGCGGCAGGAGTTACTCTGTGAGCTGAAGCAACGGCCGTGGGAAAACTATATACGGTCAGTGCCTTTCAGTGACCGTGGTCGCGCGACGTGGAATGTTGCCTTTCCCACATCACTGCAGATATGGTACTTTCTAAGATGAAACTAAGTACCACCGCATGTTCATTAACATTCCTGTTCTTGTTTAAATGATACGTTACTACGAAAATCCATCTTTAATTCAAAAACTGCTCATTCAAAGTATTGTTTATCTAGATTCCTCTCGGTGGGCCTTCTTTGAGAGGGACCTCGGTACGTGAAAAATCTGCTGTGAAAGAAAGTTGGTGAAAAGAAGTGAGCTAAAAGCAAAGAAGGCAATGTCTGCAAGCTGAAAAAGGAAAGCACACTTGCTTGTCTCGAGTTCAGTCGTTGCACAAAGTGCTCCAAGAACGTTTTGAGGCTGGCTCGCAATGTCTTGCATCGATGCACTCAGGTTCTTTATTTTTTGTGTGTTTAGCTTGTACCTTGTTTGCCGGCCTGGCAAGCACGCGCCACTGGACTGTTTTTGCCGCATGCTCGAAAGTTACGTTTTGTGTACAATTTCGGGGATAAGGTAGCGATGGAGCTGAGGGGCATGGTTTCAGTTTCGATCGGACAGCCGTTGTCTGCGCTCGCGTGACGAAGCATGCCCAACAGCAAGTCTGCCGAAGTTCGCCTCTACGCATGCGAGCATGATTGCGTGACTGAGGCACCAGCTGGGACGCTTGCAACTCATTGTATTACGTTTGCATACTTTTTGACGAAAATCTGGCACGTCAGGAACCAGTAAAACGGTGGCAAGCGGTTTTTTGAAATTGCTTGGCAATGCCTACAGCACTGTACACTTGTGGGATGTCTAAGCAGTAAAAACAGAAGCAGCGAGTTCCGTCACAAGACGTCACATCAGAACACAACACAGCACAAAGTGCCCTTTGTTTGTACAGCCCTTAAAACAAATATTTTTATTTTTCTAAGAATATCTGCTCCAAAATCCACTTTTGCTGCTCCTAAACACTGTCTTGGCTGCTCCAAAAGCCGCTTTTCCTGCTCCAAAACACTGTTTCGGTTGCTCCAAAGGCCACATTTGCTGCTCCAAAACACTGTTTTGGTTTTCTCCGAAACGTGCGCCAAAATGGCTTAGGCCAATCACATCACTGCATCTGCTCCATCGCAGTTTCTTTGTCGAGTCATTAGGGAGTTTTCGTAGTCCGCGTTTCCCCTCCGCTAAGCCCTCCGCAACGAAGAAGCAGCTACTGCGCCTGCACGCTCATGGCCTTGATTGTAGAGTTCTGGGTATCGCAGCGGGTTGCGGAGAGCATTGCGGGACGGCGAAAACGATCTACGAAAACTCCCTATTGTCTGCAGGCCCACCGAGAGATGACACGGTATCATAGACCATCGCTGGACGATGATCTTTTTTCAATCAGACATTTTCACAGCGTCAGCTGTTAATGTCTCCTTCTCCGGTTTTTCGACGGGGTGAGCGTAAATGACAAGTTTCCCGCTAAACTTAGTGGAACAATTGGCGTCACGCGACCTATGCATCAATTTAGTTTCCTGCTAATTTGGCGGAAAAATTGATGTCACGTAATCTGACGTCACGGGACCAACGAAAAAATTCAGGCGCCCCGCTAAATTTAGCGGAAAAAGTGACGCCCTGTGACCTATGCGCCAATTCAGTTTCCCCGATAAATTTGGCGGGAAAACACATCGCGGCCTTAAAATCAGTTATTCCTCAACAACGTATATACAGGCGCTAAATCAACACAATGTTATTTCAGTATCAGTTCATTTAAAAAAAATCTTTCTTAAAAGGATGGCCCGAGGGGGTAGGGGATGATAGGCTAGGGAAACTACATCCGTTAATAATGACCCGCTAGTGCTGCCTCGCGTACGAAGATCCCTAGCGCGCCCACCGTTTCTTTCGCCGCCCGCGCGGCCGGATCCATCCTTCCTAGGTTTGTATTCATTCGGGACGGTGCTGGCGGCGGATCTCTTCAAGGCCTGAGCACTCCCAGAGGAGGTGGCGGAGTGTTGGAGTCTCTTCTCACTTACAGGCAAAGAACCGTACTGTTGGGTGTCCCCTGCATGGCATTCGCCGTCGTGGTTGATATCTTGTGACGTTTCACAGTTACGGCTCTGCCATCGAGCGACGACATCGTCCGTGTACGCACACCCCGATTGCGCCTAGCTGAGGAACACCTGTGTGTCTCGTGGTTGGTAGGACCGGGGGTGTGGGGTCCTCGCATTTGGGTACCATGGAGAACAGGGCCTGCCGTCGTCGCTGACGGCGACTCCGACATTCCTCATCGGGGTCTTTGCGAAGCGTGACCGGCCGCATCGGGTCTCCGCAGTGGTAGCGGTGTAGTGCAGCCTCGTTCGACAGCTCGTGGGCCCGCTCGTAACCGGGATGCCCCTCGTGTCCGGGGATCGAGCATATTGCGACGGTGGCCCCGTTGTCTCGCTGTAAGGACGCAAACGTCTTCTTGATGGCGTGCGCGGTGCTGTGTTTTCTTGGTAGACCGATGAGACATCTGAGGGCCTCTGTGCAGTGTGTGAAGAGGATTAATCTGTTAATATCCCCGATTGGGGTGGTCGGATATCACTTGCCGTGCCAGTTGTAGTCCCTTCAGATGGCACGAAGCTCAAGCTCCGTGCCGTTCGGGGTCATTGTCTTCTCCATCGTGGTCGGCCAAAGCGGCCAATGCCGCTGTACTGGCCCCGGGTCACCACAACGCGTCTACACACACATAGAGTGTTTTCGGGTCGTCTTGCGAGTCGGTAGTCGCTCCGGTGCGCTGTATGGCCGCTGGCGCTGAGTCTTTGCGCGGGCTGGTCGCTGCTCGGTCACCAGCACGTCCTCCCAAGGGGAAACGTGCTTGTGGAGGGTCGGTATATCTAATGGTGGGTTACGCTCGTCCTCTGTCAGGAGGCTGCGTCCCTATGCCGTAAGTTCGCGGCTTTCCTGGGCGCCTTCCACGCGGGCTCGATTCGTTTCTACCAGTGTAGGAAGAAGCACTGCGTATCGGTAGAGCTCCTCGACTTTCATGTGTCGCGGTGGTCCCGTGACAACGCGCAGGGCTGCTTTCTGGAGCGTCTCCAAATCTTGGGTCTGACGCTTCGTCAATCGAAAGCAGGGCGCTGTGTAGGTGGCCTTGGCCACCAAGATACCCGGCGCTATCCTGCAGGCGATGTTTTAGGACACCCCGCCGAAACTGTTAGATATCCTTGGTGTGAGGTTGAGCAGCGGAATCCATTGTTGCTTCAGTTGTTGTAGCCATTCGGTCGCTCCTCCACACTCGTGGATCGGGAGCCCAAGTACTCGGAGCCACCGGTCCAGCCGGCGACGTAGGGGCTATCCCGCCGCGGTGAGGGAAACCTGATGCTGTTGTTCGGGGGTGCCGCAAATAATAATGTAAAAAATGTCACAAAAAAATTACAGTTTTTTTTTTTTTTTTTTTACTGCAAAAACAAATTAGGCATCGCTGAACGCTCATTCCCCGCCCAAAAGTAGCGCTAGAGGTCACAACCAGAAGCCAAAGTATCAGCCCGATCCGATACCTTATTACAGAGGTTCTCAAATGGGGTTCGCGGACCCTTTGGGGTCCGCGAAGGCATTTTAGGGGTCCGCGAAGCCCTGCCTCATCAGCCAAGCCTGGCAATAAAAGTTGTCTTTTCTCAAATTGAGAAGAAACGTTAAGATTTTCGGGTGAGTTCTTCGTGTATATGTCAATAAGAGAAGCCTACATCCCACTAGCCCTTAGTTATATTCAATTAATAAGTCGCTATCATAATTAACTTATATCTATCCCTTCCCCTCACCGCACACGGGATCCTCCATCATCTCCGCCGATCCACAAGGGGTCCGCGAAACATCCATGGTTGAGAACCACTGCCTTATTCAAAAGTTATGTGATTTTCTGAAAATTTTAATGGGAAAATGGCGGCCGACGGAGTTATCCAATGCATGGGGCTCTATGGCACCAGAAACCGAAAACGGGCGAAAATGGGCTTCATTTCCCATTGAACTTTTCAAAAATCACTTATAACTTTTGGATGAGGTATTGGATCGGGCTGAAACTTTGGCATCTGGTTGTGACTTTTGACGCTACCTTTGAGCAGAGAATGAACATTCGGCGATGCCTAGTTTACTTTTGCAATAAAAATAACCCTGTCATTTTTTTTTGTGACGCTTTGTGTGGCGTCTTTGCCGTCGACACTTCCATGCTGTTTGGGGTTAGGAGATCGGAAATGATGTCGAGTGCTCCTTGGAGGCTGCAGACGCCGGCGTCCGTCGTGAAGTGATCCCCGGCATCGATCCAGATGGTTTCATCGTCGGCGTATGCCGTAACGTGGACGCCGGGGACGGCCGCATTGCTACGTACCAGCATCGTCCTCACCAAGTTAAACAATGTTGGGGACAGAATGGCCCACTGGGGTACCACAAATCGGTTTTCGAACTGCTGCGTGTCGGGGCGGCCGAAGCGGATTTGAAATGTCCGGTGCATCACGAAGCTCCCTAATAAATTGTTCAGTCTCTCGCCTGGGTAGGCCTCCGCCAGCGCCTCCAGCACCGCCATTTGTGTGACGGTGTCGAAGGCCGTGCGGATGTCCACCGCGACAATGGTGCGCGGTTCGTGTTCGTCGTTCGCAGGATTCCCCGCGGCAGGAACAAGCCGTTGTCGTTATCAACTCGATCAGCTTACATATAATGAAGGTTAGAGAGATCGGACGAAGGTTGGCCATCTCTGAGGGACCCTTTGCGGGTTTAGGGATCAGCGTGACTACGGCGTGCTTCAGGGCCGTCGGCCCCTTTCTGGATACGCCGTATCCGGAGCCGTGTGGCCTTCTGTGCGGCACAGGTTGCAGCACGCTGTTTCGTTCAGGCAGGCTTCAATCTCGTGTTCCTTTCCACAAGAGCACACACTGCGGTGTTGGGGCAGTGCCTCTGCATCTGCCCGTCTTTGTGACATATGTAGTAGACCAGCGTGCGGGGCACGTAAGGCCTTACGGCGCACAGCTCGAAGGAATTTCGCACTACCTTCGGTGGAGAGGTGGTGTCAAATGCAATTAGGGCCTAGTTGGTCTTGCCCAGGCGTCTGGTCCCGAGAGTCCTGGCAGATTCACGCGTAATGTTGCTCCGCAGGTCGTCATCGGTGTCACCCGATTCCACTCGAAACACCACTCGGGAGCTTCGTCGTGGTCAGAGCAGCTGGGCCTCGAGTTCGAATGTATGCCCATCGATGGTCATGCGAGACATACTTCACAGTCTTGCAACGTGAGTTTCGTTATTTAACGTGATTGTGACTGAATTGCTGCGTTGATCGATGTGGGTAGGTGTTAAGGCGTTCAGTGAGTGCTGCGGAGCGGCCTGGGCAATTACTGCCGCAAGGCCGCGTCGTGAGATGTTTAAGACATTGGTGTTGTTCTTGGGGCGGAGCCACACCGTGAATTTCTCTGACATTCAAGAAACACGTTTCTCCTGCTATCAGTCAGAGAAGGGAAGTTCAATTTTCCCGACTCACGTTGACTGGGGTACAAAATTCACCTTAACCTTTTCAGAATCGCCAAGATCCATAAGAATTACCTTTTTATTTTTTATTTTTTTTATTTCTAGGCAGTTAGACACCCTCAGTTCTTATTAAGGCTGCCCAGAATTTATTGCACTCTGCTCCCGAAACTCCTCAACAAAGCTGTTTTGTGCCCATCCGCGGACGTTTCGTACGTTTCCGGCACGGCTAACCAGCTACCGCGGCACCTCTTACGCTGCACAATCAGCGTGTGACCCGCTCAAAAATGTCGAAGAAATCTTGGACGTCACTACTTCTCTGCAACTTTAAGAAGCAAGCATTTGCTCAAAACTACGTCTGTATGGAAATCCAGTGTTGCCAATTTAGTGATTTTCTCCGCTAAATATAGCGGTTTTTTTAAAGTTGTCCACCGAGATAAATTGCGGTTTTCTAGTCACCGTATATTTTTTTCTCTTGCGGATTAATATAATTTATAATTTTAACTTGGAGGACGATGCTTTGCAGAGATTTCGGCCTCGTGGCTTTCTGTCGGTTTTTTTTTTTCATGCCTCCAGTGCCTGTAATATTGTACGGACGCAAATAAAATGATTGATTGATTGATTGATTGATTGATTGATTGATTGATTGATTGATTGATTGATTGATTGGGTTGTCGTCGCCGCGCGCGCGAAGAATAGAAAACCCTTTTTCTCCCCTCTTGGCGCGAGGAGAGGAAAGTCGGGACTTCCCGTCGGCCGTGCCGCGTGAAGAGAGCCAAGAGCGCAGCTCTGGCGTCCCGCCAAGAATGGCACGACCAAGGCAGAATCTTCGTGTCGTCTGCATTGAAGATTTGTTTTCAAACATTACTCGCGTTATGCGAAATCTCTATTTGGCAGTATCCCGTTGCTACGCGCGATGGTGGGTGGCTTTAGAAACTTCCACCGTGCTTACCCACTTCACAAATGACCGAGCACTGATGGCGATCGTGAGTGGCATCCACGACGCCAACCACGACAGCTATGGGAATTAACCACGTCCATCCTCGGAGACGTGACGGCACCATTTCACCCGCTTTGCGCGCCCGTACAGCTACCGTTTTCCTCTCTTCCCACATTGTGGGCAAAAATACTACTTTTTTATTTATCATTTATAAAAAGCTTAAAGTGCAAGTTAACTTAGTCATAGGATCCTCATCGTTGCTTACGCTCCGCTATATTGTGGTCAGTGAGAGCAACGCTCATCGCCATTGAGATATTACGGTGGCGGACATTGGAGAATACATTAAATCATTTATGCGTGAACCTCTCAATGTGACTTAATGTAAATCAGATAAAACGGGCCCAATATTATAGGTCCAAAAGTTAGATACATGAGGGCTACAGGACCGTACATTTTTAGCTAATTTTGAAAGTTTTAAGCTACGTCAGACGAATCATATACAACTACTGTAAAATAGAACTTTCAGCAAGGCATTTGAATTTGCACGTCGAAGATTTGAGATCTTACCAAATGTTGCAGAAAATATTGAGATAATGGAGGTGTACGACAAGAGGTATGGCAATACGCCTGGGACCAGAGGGTGCAAGCAAGATGAAGCAGTGGACCTCATTATGTTCATGAAAGCAGTCTGACTAGAAAAGGAGCAGTTATTTTAGAACTTGTGTTTACCGAGTTCTTTCTAGGCCAATTATAGGCATAAATTCTACTAGAATGCCCTTCTTGCCTTGCGTCCTTGACGTTTCTTTTCGCTGTATACCAACGGCAGGTTTTTAATTCGTGGGCTGGCAGCACTGTACGTGTCACTAAAACGCACGGACCGCGTATCTGCGCCGTGTAGATTATAAGCAGAGCAATCACAGAAAACACATCTTTGCACAAAGCAAAACTTTGTTTCATCAAAACGAAACACAGCTATGAGCCAGTTGGGAGACAGGCAATCTACCTCCATTTGGGAGCAGTTAACACGGATACTTAGAAAGAAAATTATGAAACTGTAGTTAATTACTTTTTCACATTAAAATGATACGGCTGAGCCACACTTACTGCAGCTGATAATAATATCCCCCCCCCCTTGCCAATGATTTACTTCTCAATTTCAAGTTTATTTATCTGCGTTTGTTGGGCGGACGGCTCAATCTCTAAAAAACGAATACCGAACAAAGCTTTAGAACCATCATTGTAAAAACCTGCCAATTCTAGATATTTGTCACGTATAAAAAAGACTTCCTAATAGATTTCATTTGAAGTGATTTCAAAGTGGCTATACAGACGAGTTGGCTCATGACAAAACTGGAAAAAGGGCACACACAACGAAGCTGAGGAAGGTGTAGACGGGACAAGCGCACGTCCCGTCTACAGCTTCCTCGAGCTTATTTGTGCGCTGTTTCCAGCTGAGGTGTCTCATTTGTTCCTTTTTTTTAGTGCAAACTCAGCAGTGAATCGCTGCAAGACACCGTGATCTTATTCTTTCCATGCCCTGAATAGCTAAAAGGGCAATGTCCCATCTTACACAACACCATTCAACGCGAACCCCCGTTGCAATGAGCATTCGCAACGGGCGATTTATTATTAAACCTTTGTTAGTGTCATGATATTTAAGTTCATCTGGGCTTGGACGTCTGACAAAAGAGTTAATCTCCACTGAATAAATAACGCCCACAACAACCATTTTTTTCCCGACAGGACACATATGCAAGCCGAATGGAGCTTTTCCATGAGTTCAATATGCATCGAGTCCAAGGAACAAAGCATCTTGCAAAGCGCAAGCAAACGAATTTCAATATATACCTGTACAAATTTAAATGAGATTATTTTTAACGGAACTGTTGAAATCTATCATTTCGCCGTGTTTGCTAGATCCCAGTTATTCCACAGACCCTAGGACGGTAGCGTCTACATGTAAAGCGAACTTACCCATATCTTGCAAATGAGGAGAAGGCTGTCATAACTTCTTGACTGGCGTTCCGGTCTTCGTCTGAGTAGCTGTCATAGTCCCAAAGGGGTACCCCGAAATAGTATGGGACGTCCGCCAGGTGGGGGACGCCACTCCACATTGGCAAGGTCGACTTGGGGGACATGTGGCCGAACACAAACGAATATACCGAGTTTCCCTTTCCCGAATGTTTCAGGGCAAAATATTTCATGGGGCACACGAAGATAGAGTCGGCGAAAAACTCAGTGTACATTCGCCTTAACTCCTCTTTGTTATCCTGTGCCGCCTGTGCCTCGTAATACTCCACGAGATCGATGTACTTGTCCCCCATCCATATGATTGCCATTTCTCGAAGAGCTGGTTTTAGTTCCTCCACAGAAACATTGTTCAACTCTTCTTCCCAGAAACGTTTGTCTGGCTGCGTGATACCACCATGGCGGTGCCTTCCGAACGCGTGACACTAACCATGGCGTCGACGTCCGCGAACCGACCCTGCCTCAGTGCCAAAACTGGTCGAACTGGAAAGAACTCGTTCGGATACGTCGGTACGAACGAAGCAAGTTTAGGGTCAGTAACGTTCCTCACACCAGCGAATAGTGTATCCGTCGACTTGCTGCGTAAGCATTCTAATACAATGTCCGGATGGCTAATCAGGTCACGGTACGGTGCCGTGCAATTAAGTCTCGCGGCCACCTGGCTTCCTCGGTCTGCACTCTCAAGCAAGGTGTCTATCAGCCCGACGGAATCGTAAGTGCCACTCATCATGAACGCTCTGTGGAAAAGGCCCCTGCTCATAGGAGATATGATCTGGGCGTGCACGCTGTAAGCGCCGGCGCTTTCGCCGAAGATGGTCACCCTCGTCGGGTTCCCGCCAAATGCGTGGATGTTTTCTCGTACCCATTGCAGACCCAGTCTTTGGTCCAGGAGACCAACGTTACCAGGAGCGTCTGGAACACCGGCGTCTAGAAAGCCGAAAATACCGAGGCGATAATTGATGGTCACGACCACCAAGTCGTGTATTACTGCCAGCAAAGATCCGTTGTGCGTGCTCTGGTAGGAACTGCCCAAGGCGAAGGCTCCTCCGTGGATCCATACTACGACCGGTCGCGTCGGTCTCACAGTACTGGCTGTCCACACGTTCAGGTAGAGGCAGTCTTCCGATAGATCCGTTTCAATTTGGGCCACCGCTGGGTTGAACTCTTGAGGACAGGAAAACCTCTTTGGGTGGCATCGTAAGTACCGGACCATGGCTTCGAAGGTAGGGGCCTGCGGAAGCGAAGGTGATGAATAGGCGGCTCCGCGTATGGAATCCCAAAATAAACTTGAACCGCTTTCCCGGAGACGGTTTGTACCCGTCCTTTGCTGCCCCAGCTTTGTTTCAACAACCGGTTCATCCTCCATGTCCGTTGCGGCGACGCAGACGAGAAGAACGGCAACAGCCCATGTATGAAGCATTTACTTCGCAAAACGTTTTCACGACCAGGGAAGAACGCTGAAATCAGACACTTTCAGTTTCTACGAAGCACAGGAGTATACGACGAGCCTCTCGCAAGAGCCTCTCCGTGTTTCGCAAGTACTAAGGCACCTTTCTGCTCTAACGCGTCTTTTTTTATCCTGTGCCAGCTTGTACCCGATTAGGTAAACGTAAAATAAGAGCGCAGTGAATGCAAGAGTAATCTACGTCATTTCAGTAAAGCAACAGCTGTGCGAGGAGAGCTTCTAAAAACTAGCTCTTGCAGATTTGCCTTTGCCGCCAACACTTTACAGCTTCGGTATATACAATATACAAAGTTTTTCTTAAGCCTTACAGATAAAAAAAAAGAAGTTGTGAAGGCAACCGAATCGTGGGTTCTGCTTGTGAGCAATACGGGAAAGGGGGCATAATACAGGGGGGGTTAATTGTCAGGATAAGTCGGACAACTAACTAAAACTTCGTAATTAACTTTCTAGAGTGTGAAAAATGCATAAAGTACCAATTAGAAACTCCTGAGCGTCACCGGATACCACAGAATAAGTAAATTCTATAAATGCTTGGGGGCGTGCGAAGTGCAGATGTGCGCTAAAGTTACCGCTCGTGCCGAGGAAGTGTAGCGTTCACGCGCACCGCCTTTTCATGTTTTTGCGGTTAAGGGAACAGGGTAGGCCCTATTTCTCCCATGTGTTTCAGCCTATGTATGTGACCCTTTTTCTCAGGATCTGCTAGGGTTAGAGGATTCATGTTGGTATCATTGTATTTAGCTTTCTGTGTTCTCTTTACTGAACTAGAATTATTGTTATATATATCTTAGTTCTTTTTTGCTTTTGTTTTTACTGGACCCTCCCAATTTTAATGCCAAAATGGACAATAAACAGCTTGTCAAACAAAATTGCCTCGATTAATTTCCATAATTCTAGTTCAGTAGACTCTGCCTTGTGTTGTCTTGGTAGTGGAAAAAAATCATGCTTCCAGTTTTTATGGTTTCAGAGAAAAAGGGTCAAACGTCGCAAAAAATGATGTTTTGAGATAATTGACTTTGAAGTGAAAAAAGGCGCTTTATAACAAACTTGCACTCTAGAAATGCATGCTGATGTATCAGTTCGGTAGCCACCAGCCAGGTTGTCACTTCCATAGTCAATATTTAGTTTCTTTGTTTGCTGCCTTGCTTTGCGGGCCTCTTTTGTGACGAGCTGTGTAGCCCTGTCTGCGAAGTAAAGTCGTCGCCGGTCAGCGTCCCGCAACCACTGCACCGTGAATCATCCTGGTGAAACACCAAGTAGAGGCCCGAAGTTGTCCGTTTTGACGTCTCTCTAATCGGTGTGTCCAACAGCAGTTTTCACAGTTCAGAAAGTAGGTGCAGGCGACGCCAGCTCTTTGTGCTGCTTTTTCAACCAGCTGCAAGTCCCCACCGCACACTTTACACACCCAGCTTTTGGCGACGGTACAGGACAGAAGGTCGATGTCAATCAGTTCATAGTCGCAGTCACTAACACTTGCCTTGAGCTCTTCAAAGCGTGCTGCCGAGTGCGACAGCTTCGAAGAAGACGCACACGTGGTAGCCGCTGCCTCAGGCATCAGAGTGCGTTGCGGGGACTCGGCGGCATGAGAAATTGACCTAAGCCGACTACCCTGGAAGCGACGCTTTTGAAATACCTTCTTTGTCTTCGTCATTTGATTAAGATTCAAAATCTAGTCTTCAAGTAAACAATAAATTACCTTGCCCGTGGAAGCACGCCGAAGAAGAAGGAAAAGAACTCGCGTCGTGAGTGATACCGGCAGTGTCTGAGGATTTATGGGGCTAAAAATTTAAAAGCTAGACAGTTTTTTGCTGTTGCTGGACGAGCAATAAACATTGCGCTAAACCTAGAGAAAACCTGCCTTTTGTTTTTACTGTTTTTTTACAACATAGGAGAGATACAGATCATGCATAGGTGTAAAAGGGAGCGTGGTCGGTCACCACCTAGGTTTTGGAAAAGGTCATTTTTCTTGTAGATAAATCGCGCACGCTCAAATGACACAGTCAGCATTGTTCAGGAAAGACTGGGAAATCTAAATCTCTCAAAAACAAAAAAATTAATTTTTTTCAAATTTTGCCCTACCCTGTTCCCTTAAATAAAAGAAGATTATGATCGGCGCCGCCACGGCACGCGGTTAGGAAGGCCGCCAGAAAAAAAAAATACAATCGAACCTTTTTTTTTTTTGTTTTACAATGCCGGAATCGGAGTTTTTTTTTCTTTTTTTTTTTTTACAATCTGGAGGTTTTTTTTTTACAATGCCCCTATCTCAAAACATAACGTCTACAAATTGTTGACCTTGGATGACGAGCGATTCTTGCACTGTTCCAAGCCACTTCCAAGCTCCGGCCGTGCCCCTTCCCGATAACGGAAAGCTTACGGCTAGAAATTCCAGTTTAACAGAGTCCATGGCAGCTGTCCGGCTCAAACTGCCGCCATTTTGGACCAGAAATGCGAAGGTATGGTTTCCGCAGGTTGAAGCGCAATTCTTGACTAAACCATATTACCTCACACGCAGCTAAGTACCTTCCCGTGGTTTCCTCGCTGCCAGCGAACGTAGCCGACAAGCTAGAAGACGTCCTCGCGGCCGCAGCAACCACCAACGAATATGACCACCTCAAGGCCGCCGTCATCGCCCGAAAACCGCATCGGAGCGCAGCCGGCATCAGAGCCTACTCAACATGGAGTGCCGGGATCGACGGTCCCTCCCAGCCAGACTTGTACGTAGTTCAACTACTCTACTCAAGTTACTGTAGTTTAACTACTTTTCTGTGCAGTCTAGCAACTTTCAAATACATTTTTATTACGGTAATTAGTTGTTTATTTTAATGACTTTTTTGAGTAACTTCTACTGAAGTTACAATTTACTTTCGTATTTTTTGGTTGTTTTGCTTACCAACAAACATTCCTGCACAAAGGAGATAAGATGTTCGAAGATCAGCTGATATTTGCAAAGAGGGGAAGCATGGGGCGTAGAAAGGGGGGGAGAGAAATGGTTTAAAGAACCAAAACCCCCCCCACAGAAAAAAAAATTCACAAGCCCCGTGTCTTTTTTTTATTTTTTGCCCCCCCCCCCCCCTCCCCCTTACTGCAACAACACTGCTACGAGGCGCGGGGTCGAACAGACAGGACAGGACAGGACGCAAGAGAGGTCGAGTAAAATCGGGATTTGTGCCGAAGACTGGCGTTTCTCTGTGTTCCGAAGCTCGACTAGACCCAACCTTTTGAAGAAGGGCTGGTCCCCGCTTCCCAATGTAGAAACCCTCGCCCACTAGAGGAGGTGCACACACTGCATCCTCACTCAAAGGAGGCAACAAAATGCAGCACCTGCTCTGAAACTCATCTTGTGTTCCGGTAGTTTGTGCTGTACCCCAAGAATCGCGAGCTAAAGGGCAACACAAGATTACCTCTTTGCGTTGCCTTTCCTCCCAAAACTCAGAATATTCAGATCTTCAAAGATTTATAGATCATTCGAAAAACCTGGTAGTAATTCCCCCAACGTTTTTATATAAAAAATTATAAACAAGCAGTGTTGGGAAGTATTCTATATACATGGTACTTAAAGTACTACTGTTTAGAAAAATTGTACTTTACTTGAAGTAAATTCCTCTGAACATGTACTTGCATTTTGTTGCCTCCTTTGAGATCATAATGTCATGACAGCTTCTAGCTTAGCGAGACGGGTCCTCCACCTTTTGAAAGCAGACAATTTCCCTCATTAATTGTATGCAGCGAGCAGGTTTTCCGGAATCAAGGAATTGCGAAATTAGCCCAACTCCTTCGTTGTGGTCCAGAGGCTTTTTCAGCAAAAAGCAGCCAAGATGAATAGCCAACGCACCGACCGGCGTGGGTGGCTCAATCTTGAACAGTGATGTACACCCCCCCCCCCCACTTGTTTTTTTTAAGGCACCCCCTCAATTCGCAACGATTCCTCTATATTCGCAATGCCCCCCCCCCCCCTCCCCGCCTCCCTAAAAATTTAGACACACCCTCTAATTTCAATTCCTGGGGAAACCCCTGATCTTGAAGCTAATCGAACACAACCCAAACTCAAGAAAAGCAGCTATCGAACCTTCCCATTCACTTGAATGCAACATCGGTGTTCCCTCCAGTGAAACACCTCGTCTGTCGTCCTTAGTGCACTGTTCTACATCCTTATAAAGAAACCACTTATCAGTTACCAAGTAGTCGTCCCTTTGAATGTGATTTGAGACAGTCAAGAAATCAAAACGTTTTTCCGTGATTCCTCCCCATCCAAGAAATCGAAAGCACGCGACCGTGTGTTGTGTAAACGGGCTTTCAAACACGTGATGGAAGGAAACAATCTACTGAGGCTTCACCACACTAATGAACACTCAGGCAAACTTAAGAAATCTTCGGACCTTCGTCAAATTACATTGTTCGCCATCGCGCCGAGAACACGTGTCCGCGAAAGCCGCCAGAGACGCGGAGAGGCGCAAAGCGACCTGTTCCGGCTGGTTCCCGGTTTTCCCGCTTGATGGCGTCCGTTTTGCTGGAGTCGCGAATAGACCCCAGTCAAAAATTCTGGCAGCAGCGAAAATCCGGTGAACGAGTCCAACAACATTGGGCGGTCGACGCCATGGTGAAGGACTCCGCTGCGGCCGGTACAGTTGTTTCCGCTGGGGCGTTCTTGAGTTTTTCTAAGTCCCTTCGCCTCTGTACGGCTGCAGGTAGCGCTTTCCTATCACGGGTTGGGTAAACGACATTTGCGAACTCCCAGCCGTTAAAGACGACAAAGTACATGGCTTCTGCAAGAGCCGACGTTGAGCCGCTTATTTTTGAGCGTCTCAAAAGAAAGAAACACCCTACAATTAATGACCCGTCAAAATTCAGCGACTGAGAGTACCAAGTTGAAACTTGCCTCGAATACGTATTTTACTTGTCCCATTACACAATAAAAATTCAAATCTCTACTTCAAGTACGAAAAAAATATAAACATGAAAACGAACCTTTTTAAGGCATTTTTTATTCTTTTTTTTGTATTTTTTGTACATGGAATCAAGACTTCAAATTTTAATGCACAACGTCGACCAGCACGAGACGTAGTTGAGGTAAGTTTGTGCTTGATACCTCGAGTTCCTGATTTTCTAGGGCAATTTTTGATTTTAAACTTTATTTAGAAACAGCCTCTAGTCGTAGAGCAGCAGATATGCAGTGAAGCAGAAGCTGCAAGCGCGTTCATGTTGCATTGTATAAAGCATGCGCTGCACAGACGTGCCACGCGCTACGGGCAGGTTAAAGCGTGAGGTCGTATGGCTTCGCGCGTACCTAACACATAATTTACACGCCCAAGTTGGAAGCTCCACGAGCTCGCGCATACGTGAAACTACACGCTCGCGAAGCTGTCATGTCCACATGCCGTACCACAAGCAACATTATGTTTGTGTTTGACGCTTTGATTTCTTCAGATGAGCTGAAATTTAAAAACTCTACCTCCGATTCTCCGAACGCTACAAAGTGCAGAGTAAAAACACCGGACTCAAACGTCCAAGGAGCGTTGGGTGGGAACGGCTCGAGTTCCGTTCTTGCATTTGAGCAGTGAAACGTCTGCGCGGCTACGCAACAGTACGTTGGCATCGTGAGCCGTGGAACTGACGCAGTCCGACTAGCGTCTACACTCTACGCAGTGTATGCAACGACGCACCACTACCTTGCAGCATGACGGCTGGCGCTGGTTGTAGTTGCGTACGACAGATGGCGCACTTTTTGCTGAGGGGTCTATGTATATCCAGGATAAAATCGTCGGAAAAGATTTGCTGAGCATATTTCAGATAATTTAGGCCGGGGGGGGGGGGCATTCATTTATGATGTATATCTTTAAGGTGATCGCCCCTTTATTTAAGTTGTCAAATCTTTAGTCAGTAATTATATATATTTTATTGGCATCATCAAATTTGTATGAAGTTCACATTAACTGCTGAGATCGACACGAGCGTACAATAGTTGAAATTACGCCAGTTGTTGAGCCAATTTGCGAAATGTGCTTTTTTGTTCGCTGTTTGGCACGTGTGAAACACTGGGTTGCGGGGTGTGTCAAAAGGGACATTGTGCTCACATGATAGATTTGGACGCAAAGACACGAAATGTGCAGAGAGAGAAATATAATAAATGGTATTCTTCAATACAATCCGATACACGACGCCTTACTGTAAAAATAAATAGGTAGAGGTGTCATAATATTCCTAATTGCACAAATTGTGCGAAGGAGAGATGCAAATTCTTATAACCTTTCATGAAGCCCATTTGGGCTTCAGCTTGCATGAACTCGAAACTTCGCGAAATACTGCCTCAAGAGGCTAATGTTATATTCAGTTTGACCTGCACTTCTCTTGGGCCCTCGCTTTGCAACTCTGAGCTTTATCGCCCATGCGTTTTAACATTTTATTGGGCTGCCGTATATCATCGCGAGACTGCTACCAGACAAATTTACAATCGGGACATATAAATTTGCTATTTCTGCGATAATCGCTTTCCACCAGAAAACTGAACTGTTTAACATGGTTTGCACGTGACAAAATCGCAGTCTCTGCTGGTGATTATTTCGATTTGTTGCTGAGAGAATCAAATCCAGGGTGGCAGAGTTCACGCTGCACAAGGTTTACGCTCAGTGAAAGCAATGTATTTGAAATAAACAAATTATTCTTGCTTGGTGAAGTGTTTTGAGGAACGACGCCAGCATCTGGTACTACGAAAACGGGCTTTCATGGCAAGACTGTTTTTTGCAAACAAAGTAGTTTCCGGGTCACGCTTTCTCATCTGTGTCGAAGATGCGGGCCAGAGGAATCTTGACAGCATGGTATGTTTTTGAAACCCCCCCCCGCCCCTTACTTCCTTTTTTCGTTGCGCCACCGGAAAATGCTTTTCATTCCTGAGGGGGACTTCTCCTCGTTTAGAGGTGTTAATTCAACAATTATATCTGTGCCACTTGTTAACAGTAATCCTCCTTTGCTTTATTTTACAGCCAAAAACCGTGAAGTTTAAACCAAGCTTGGAAAAGAATTTGAGAACGACACTCCTGTGAATCTTTAAGCGGCTGCCAACGTTCGGCTGTCCTTCAGAAGCCACTATGATCTTTCTTTTATGCATCCCTCCCGTACACACTTTGTAGTTTTATGTAACGTCGGATTGATAAGGCAAACTTAGTCGGATTGATAAGGCAAATTTAGTCCTTTCAAAGTTTCTATTCTCGGGACTACTTTCCGACGAAGTTAAACAACAATCAAAACATGTTTGACTGCGACAAAATAAGTCGTGCATTATTTTTCGCACTTTCACTAAATACCGCTATGAGCATTTATAACTTGACTAAGTACCGCTATGAACGTTTATAACCTGACGTTTATAACTGGCAAAAACTCCCATTAGATTTCCTCCCGCGCAAAGGCAAACGCAGAAAAAAAAAGTAAAAAAAACAGCTTTCCCCTCCGCATCTCGCAATTAGACCGAACGCGGCCACGAGATCTGACGCTAATGATATACCGGCAGTGTTTATCATAGTCATGCGCTGGGGTTCGCAAAGAATAAAGCATGAGCTGATTTTCAGACATTGTTAGAGTTCGGCAATTCTCATCTTTACAGAACTCGAGCCTTTACCCGAATGTTTGGCGATGCTCATTGCCATGAACCCGAGCACTCGACTCGGGCTCATCACGATGGATTGCGTCACTGTATCACATGACTTTCGGCACGAAGTCGTGATGTCATGTGACGTCACGCTGTCAACAACGCTAATTAATCTAGTGATGTTCTCAATTTAAACCGACTTGAGGCGGAGAGTCACGTGACTACGTCACGTGACGTCAAAGGCTCACGTGGCGTGCTTTACTTTACAGCGTCTCTTGACATCGTGACGTCACGTGACCATGTGACACATGATTGATCATAGTGCCAATACAAAATCGCCAGGAAAACACAATTTGTCACACATTGCAGTTCTGTACATGACGATTTGATCAATACATAGAAATACAGCTGCCAATTTTTGTATGAAAAATATTCATTTTGTGAAACCAACAGAAATAAAAAATACCATGAACCGCTTTGAGCCGGTTGCCGTTATATTTTTCCGGTTCAATTTCAAGATGGCGGCGAATATTTCGGTTTGGTTCAGTTCCGTTTCGGCTAAAAGTAACGGTTGGGTTCCGGTTTTCGGTTCGGCTTGGTTTCGGTTCGGCACTCTAGCTAGCTGTTCATGGGGGGACCTGAACTCACTTCGGCTTTTCCGCTGGGCTCGGACTTGCTTCACTGCTCCTCGGGAGTGTTCGAGAATAGCGGTAAAGTACCCCAAACCTCCGCCAGAAATGTCGCGGATGAAAAAGGATTCGCGAGCCTACAAATGAATATAAAGGTTTAATCAGCGAACTTGTGCAAGAACCAAAAGAAATAACGAACGTCGAGGAAGCAGAAGCGAGCGTCAAGGTGTCGGCGTGACAGCTGGATAGTGCGGGAGTGAGTCGGCAAGGCCACGCTGGGCTCCCTATGTACCACCTCTGGTATGGCAGCCGCGACGGCAGTCCACGCATCTTTCTAAAACTGCGCTACTTTGCAGACTGCTTCAATCGCCTGTTCCGGTTGATAACGCTACCCCTGCAATCGTCGACAGCCCACGATCCTGTGCCTGGCTGGATACGCTCCGTCACCGCTGCTGCCTTCCCCTCGGACGTCTACGATACCAACTGACCGCTGTATGAGGCCGCTGCTGTCGTCTGCACTATAAGAAGAGGATCCTTGCATCGCTCATCACTTGGCAGCCACGACGGCAGTCCACGCATCTTTCTAAAACTGCGCTACTTTGCAGGTTGGTGTTTTACTATATAAAATACCCGAACATTTAGAAAACTTGCCGTCGCTGCTGCCAATTGTGTTGTTGTTCACGATAAGGTGTAACCCACCCAATGGCGAAGGACCTTACGCGCCTTTTCGCAGAATTTCGGGATGAGATGAGGGCCGAGTGGAAATCGTTGAGGGAAACGATAGAGAGGGACTTTCGCAATGAAATTCGTGACCTCCGTTCAGATATACGGGAAGTGAAGTCTAGTATGGATTTTATAAATGCTGAATTTGAGAACATGAAGAAGAAACTTGCAAGCGGAGTCGAGACAGATTCTGCGTTAAAAAAGAAAATGATGAGCTTCGAGCGAGGTATCACGCCCTTGAGGGGGATGTGAAAGCAAACCGGATGAGCATTGTTCAATGTGAACAGCACTCTCGCGCCTACAACCTAGAGATCAAAGGAATGGCAGTTATTGAAAACGAGGATCTTCATGCAACTTTGTGCAAGCTTGGTGAACTAATTGGCGAACCGATTGATAAACAAGATGTTGAAATCTGTCACCGAGTCCGCACACGAGAACTAAACAAGCAAAATATTATCGTGCAGTTCGTACGAAGAGAGAAACGCGAAAAGGTGCTTGCAAAAGCCAGGAAAAAGCGACTCACGAACAAAGACTTCGGATTATCGACTGACACCGCGGTCTTTGTAAACGAGCATTTGTGCCCGACCTTGAAGAAACTACTTGGAAAGGCCACTGCAAAAAAGCGAGACGCGGGATGGAAATACGTGTGGGTGCGAAACAGCAAGATTTGGGCCCGTAGATCTGAAACCGCAGATATCGTATCGATAGAACACGACGGTGATCTCGACAAGATTTGTTAAGCCAAAATTGTAGGATAAGCGTTTTCCTTTTTTATTGTTTTTTTCTGCTAGGAAATGGCAGACAACGATATGTTTCTTCCGCAAGATATTTGTAACGAAACAAATAAAACAAGTAAACTCTTGAAACTTTTTCACCTGAATGTTAGATCAGCTAGATCTAAGATAGACGACCTTATGTTTCTTTTCGAGTCATGTAAATGCTCGTTCGATGTTATAATGTTCACGGAAACTTGGTACAGAGATGAAACTGATTTTTTTATTCTCCCCCAGTATAATCGTTTTTATCAAAATCGTGTTTCCGGGCCGAGGGGGGGGGGGTGGTGTCGCTATGCTTGTCGCGAGTGATAATTTCGAAAATGTTCCTGAATACACATCTGTTACGGATGACTATGAAATACTGTGTATAAAACGGGACTTTTATATTTTTGCTGTTATATATCGTCCGCCCAGCGGGAATGTGGCACGATTTTTGACATTTCTAGATAAACTGCTGTGTCACGCAAACGAAAGCAAATATGTTCTTTTTATTGGTGGTGATTTAAATATTAATTTGTTAGAAAATAGCCCCAACGCGGCCGACTTGTTATTATTGTTAACGGCGAACAATTTTGTTAATGTAATTACTCATCCCACACGCACTACACTTTCTACATCAACATTAATTGATCTTTTTATTACAAACTATGAGAAGGAAAAGATCAAAGCTGGCGTAATAAGCTCAGATATTAGCGACCATCTGCCCATATTTATGCTAGCTGACACAACACGAGAGGTACATAAGCGTGACACAAATTCTATGACTTTCCAAAACATTACACCACTTACACTAGATGCATTTAGGCAGAAATTATTGGCCACTGATTGGACCGATGTACTGAACTCAAAAGACGTGGATAGTGCATATAACGCGTTTTTGGAAAAATTTAAACAGGTTTATTTTTCTTGTTTTCCAAATAAAACTATTAAACTTGCTCGAAAAGGACGAAAAGCCTTGGATGACCACTGCACTCCTTAAGAAGACGTGTATAAAATATAAACTTTATAAAACATTTCTTGTGACACGTGAGACAGTGGCATTAGTCAATTTCAAAGAATACAGAAACCAACTAACAGCGGAAATTAGAAAGTCTAAAAGAATTTATTATTCTAGTCTATTTGATGCTGAGTGTCTAAAAAAGGCCGATATATCATGGAAACGTATAAATAGTGTTTTCAATACGTCTTACAAGCCAGAAAGTTTTGAAAATTTTTAAACATAATGGAGAGGTCTTAAGTGCCTCAAACCTGGCAAACGTATTTAACAACCATTTTGTGAATATCGGGAGCAACTCTTATTATCATGAAGCGTCAGAAACTATTAAGCCTATCTCGGAATCGCTCTTTATGTACCCCACATATGAGACTGAAGTGTGTTCCTCTATTATGTGTCTGAGTAACAGTGGCAGTCGTGATGCGGATGATTTACAAATTAAACCCGTAAAATATGTAGTAGATATTATTGCCCCATATATAACATACATATACAGCCTCGCAATATCTTCCGGTATATTTCCTAAAAAAATGCAAACCGCGAAAGTTGTAGCTTTATTCAAATCAGGAAACAATAATGAGTTAGGAAATTGCCGTCCTATGTCCATTCTACCAGTATTCTCAAAAGGGTTAGAAAAGATTATTTACTCCCGCATTATTAACTTCTGTGATAAGCACTCGCTCATTACTGACTGTCAATTTGGATTCCGAAAACATAGATCAACAGAAACAGCCTTATTAGTTCAAAAAGAACATATACTTAGAAATTTCGAAGACGAAATTTTGACGCTTGGGTTGTTTTAGATTTCAGGAAAGCATTTGATTGCATAAATCATTTAATCCTGCTAGATAAATTATTTTCTTATGGCATTCGCGACCTTCCACTCACACTAATCGAGTCATATTTACAGCATCGCTCCCAATTTGTGCAAATTAAAAATCAGAGATCAACACCTTTAAATATATTATCAGGAGTTCCCCAGGGAAGTATCCTCGGGCCACTTTTTTTGTTATATATAAATCAGTGTGTCGAACCGAAAAAAATACGGGTTCGGTTACGGTTCAGGTTCAGGTAAATTTATTTTGTTCCGGTTCAGTTCCGGTTCGATTAATTCGATCCGCGAACCGGTTCGCGAACCGGTTCGGAAATTGTAAATGACAAATTGCAACATCAAAATAACAAAATCAAAATAACATCAAAATAACAACATCAAAATAAAAAAAAATTGCAACATCACGTTCTAGAAACGTGTTATGAAATGAGCACACAGCAGCACTTAGGATTTACGAGATTGTAGAAAAATGAAATCCCATGACGCGATTTTTTTTTTTTTTTGCACAGCCTTCCAATTCTTTTTTTTTCCGTGCAAGCCGCGACCAGCGCAATACTGGTTCCTATGTCAAGATTCATGGATGCAGCGTTTATATTCCTAAGACTGAGTGGAGAAGAAAAATATGTAAGCGAGGTGTGTGTCAGTTGACGGCACTTAAAAAACAAATGGCATTGATAGCACATTCATTGTCAACAGCGCGTGGCCGAACCGTTTTGACATGAGCCGGTAACCGTTATTTTTTTTTTCGGTTCCGTTCAGAAAGGCGCTCTATATTCTTTCATACTTAGCGTGCAACGCTGTCAAAGCTACTGGCGCGAGCGCGTGGCTTCATCTATGGTTTTGTTTGCGCGAGAACGCGTGCAAATGATCAACGGGATCAATCCCCATGCTCGCGCCAGTAGCTTTGACAGCGTTGCACGCTAAGTATGAAACAGAGTATAAGTGCTTACCATAGCATTGGGACCAGCCTCGCATCCAACCGTAACCAGTCTTGTCTTTTTTTAAGCCGCCCAGGTAGAAGTTAACGCGATACATGCTTTGCAAGTGACGTCACGCTAGGGAACATCTAGGGAAGGACGGGGCACCGCACCATACTGGTGGTGGACTTCACACCGCGCGGATGCGCTTGCCAAGGCGTAGGATGCCGCTAACGGCCCGGACATGCGCTAACATGCACCATATTTTCAACAAAGGTACCGTGAACTTAGAAAAAAACGTGCTGAGCTTACGATGATGACGTTTATCCAGTACGTGCGGAATTTTTCGGCATTGGTGCGATTGCGCTACGAGCAGAAAGTTTCGAAATGCCGCCGACGAAGTTTTTGACGCGAAGGGATGCCGTGTCGCCAAAAAAAGAAAAAGCTTAATTGCGCGCTTCATAATTTGACCAGCGGCTCTAGGATTCGCTTGTAAAAAAATTGTTACGATTTTGCGAGATACTGGTAAACAACGCAATGTTACCGTCATAATCTTAACCCTAAGACAAGGATACATCAAATAACGGACAAGAAACTCATTGTCTCAGGGTTTATGATGTTTCCTAACCGGCTCGCCTGCATACTTTCGCTCCTTGCAAAGGTTATCGTATCACGGACGGCACAAAGTTCCACAAACCGATGACCCGGCGGCGGCGGCTCGGCGAGCTTGGGGGCCGCCGCCGACCGATCGCCGTCGGGCCGGACTGGCGGCGCGACACTCGCCCGGATTCGGCCGGGAGCCCCGAAGGTGCGCTCGAAGCGTGAAAACGGCGTTAGGCAACGAAGGCCCAAAGGCCATATACAGCCACGAACGAGCAAAAGCCGATGCAAAGGCGTGCGCGAACGTAAACAACGGTAGAAAAGTGCCGTTGTTCGCCGCTATGAAATGCGTCCCGCAAACTCGATAATCCGCGGCCGCATCCTTTTCCATGCCGCTCGTACTTTCTCTAACTATGAGCGGCTACGTGTGTTCTCGCGGAGGCCATGCGTCGACGGAAACGCATCGGACAGACTCATGCGGGGGTGCACGGGCAACGGTAACGGTTGCCTACAAGGCCGAGTTCGCGGCGCACAGCCGTCATCTACGCGATTGCTACGTCAGCTCGCGAACGCGGCGTGTGCAAGGCAGCATCAACCACCGTGATGGTAGATACCGATGTTTGACGTCATCATGTGACGTAGGTGCAAGGCATGTATACCAACCGGCGGAAACTTTGAGCGACTTCCGGTTTGCTATTTGAGCGCCATCTCTTATCCGTTGGTTATCTATTAAAACCTTCCGGTTTACGCCGGAAAAGTTTATTTAATAGGATTAGATACATATTATTGTTGATGCTTACAGATTTCAAAAATTATCCTGGTAAGGTGAAACAAATATTTTGGTTAGCTAAAGTTTCGCCCTCATACTTTGTTCTCATTGGTCGGTTGTTCTTTGTATTTTGACCGTTGAGAACAGTTCCGCGTCGGCTGCCGCGCGGTCGCGGCTGCGTCGGCTGCTCGACAGCGTCTTTGCTAGCGGTGCGGTGGTGGATTTCGTTTGCGGCAGCGGACATTGGCGTTGACCTGTTGATTATCGGTATATTTCGTCTACCAGTACGCCCAGCAAACGGAACCTTGTCTATTGCTCAACTCAGTGGTGCTCTAATTCTGGTGGCAACAGCTCTGCCAAGTTCTTTGGGTTCCCGAGTGACGAAAGGTAAAGACGGGCTGCTGCTTTTGGTTATACAGTTTCGGATTGCCGAAAACTTGCTTGTGCATGTTTCATTATGGTAGAGTTATTGTAGAAGGCCAGAAGGGACAGGGCATTTATGTTCAGATGAGCGGTGTGGGGGGATCGGTGTTAGAGCACTGCAGCTTGGTAGCACGTGCGCGGAGCAGCTCGCGCTGCAGAAGGAACCTGCGAAAGACCGTGGCTATCGAATCACTGTCGCTAAATACTGCAAAGTTAAATGTGTCATTGCTGTGAATACTTTAATAGTCGTTTCGTGTAGATTTTGTTACTTTGTTGTACCGTGAAGTGAACGTTTTTTTTTCTGTATAAATATACGTACCTAATAAAAAGAGAACTTGCAAAAGAAGTTTGGACTTGTGCTCAGACTGGCGATGTGCGCCCATCTTAAGCCGCGAAATATCAGCGGCCGGGCGCACTTTGCATTCATTGATTGACGATCTAATGAGAAGTGGCTGTCACTGAACATGCACTGTTGCCGAGCCGATCTCAATCGAGCGACGCAAAGTCAAGTGCAATCGTTTCGGAAGCGCCGGACATTCGCAGAAAAAGGTAAACACACTTTTTTAATAAAAAATATATTGCTTTTACTTTGTTTTGTAGAAGAACGAGACGGCGGCAATGGGAGCAGTTCCCTCTTCTCTCAACATCAGCGACAATAGGATGCAAATTCGTTCGGAGTTCGGAGGCTGCTCCGAACTCCGAACGAACTCGCATCCTCTTGTCGCCAAGGGTGAGAGAGGGTGAGAGGAGGGACAACACTTCTCACACCCTCCCCCATAACCAAGCGGTTGCCATGACGACGGTGCGCGTATTGTTTTGTTTATTTCTTATTGTTTTTGGAGAAACCCAACGCCCGTTGGGGAAATTTGGCGCTGCCGTCTGCAATTGGAGTCCCAATGGGAGGTATAGGAAGATTCCGCCGGTTGTGTATACATAAATCGTTTTCAAGCATGGCACCTCGTTCATCGGCTCGATTTACATTTTCGGTAAATGACAAACCGTGATGAAGCACAATTATTCTAGCTCAAAATTGTCACGAACACTTGGCACGCATGCTTACACTGAAGCGCACCTAACTTAATTTAAAAGTACAACGAAAAGGGGACGAGATTCACTTACCGCTTCACGGAAAGACAGACGCCTTCGGATCCTAGGCCTACCGGCCGAACTTCGAAGTCGGCGATCGGACGAGGCGAGCTGGCCGCGCTGCGCTGACCCATGCTGACCACGCCTGGGTGAACTAGGAGAGGCGCCGTCGAGTTGAGAACCAGAGTCGCAGTAGAAACGGACCGCCAAACATCTGTCCCGTACAACGAACGAGCCGACGTCCCCAACGCGGCTACGTCTCCGCCATCTTCTCCGCGACGACGGGAAGCTGGGGAAGCGGGGAAGCCGAGCAGAGGAAGCGGAAGTCACTGGGCGGCCGCTTTACGTTTCGCTTTTAGCCGACGCCGGTTTCGGTTGCGGAATCGTGGGGTTCCAGCTGGTTGCGACGAGAGGAGCCACGAAACGACATCGAGTTGGCCGTGTACGAGTCACGGTACGAGCAACGGGCCGTTGGCCGCTGTCGACCGGTGACGCGGTATCCTCGGCTTGGCTTCACGATCGGTTTGTTGCCTTGCACGGTGGCTTTGCTATGCGGTACGGCTGGTGCGGCTGTCGAATACTTCTGGTGCACATTATTCGAGACAGTCGCCCCAAGACGTCGTCGTGAAGAGTTGACCGAGGAATTTGTGTGAGCTCAACGTCGGTCTATGTTCCGTTTCGACATGTATGATATATGTAACGACACCGTTGGTAAATGATGGACGTTTCGTTGGAAGCTGGCGGTCGCCTTTCTGCATGTATGATTTGGTGATACCAGTGGTCCTGTGACGTAAGCGTTGTTTGGAAAGATGTCGGTCGCCTACGTCATCGGACGCAAAATCATAGCAGCCACACCGAATCACATCGGCAAGCAAACTGGCTGCGAGTATAGTCAGACGCGGAGCCATAGCGGTGCCGGTTTCTCCAGTTATGTAAAACGCCAAACCAAACCAGCTGCATGCGTAATTACACGAAATTAATGTGGTGTCATACCAGAACTGTACAAGCAGCAGATAGTCTTCTTGTACGTTTTTCCAATAGGGTGCTTATTTAGAAAAATACGTCTTCCGTGTCGGTGATTTGCGGCGTCTCGCTAGCTTCTAAACTATCTTCTCTGGGAAAGACTGCATCATGCTGCACTTTTGCTGCTCCGGTTGCTCATCCACGAGCCACGCCAGCTTAAAATGCGGTGTGTGGCACCGTCAATCATGTGCTCGGCGTCCTCCAAGTGCTTTGAGAGTCTGTAACAATAGCCTGGGTGTGAAAGCTCGTGGAGCGTATGGGCTTGTTGAGAAAGATTACCTACGCTTGTTGCTTAAGACCACCTGCAATATAGAAAACAATGTTTAGTCAAGTCTGCACATGCTATACTGTGTCCTTTGATAAACGCAGGGCATGGCAAGCTCCGAACTTCTCATTAACGCTCTGCAGCCTATGGAATTGCAACATTTGCCGACAAGAACGTCGTAAAACGCATTCCAAAGCAGGAAGCGGGAACATAATAAGCAATACTCAGTGTTTCTTAAGCTCTCGGCAACTATAATCTCGAAGCCAATGGAATTTTTAAAAATGCGAAGGGCGCAGTGATAGTGAGCAAGCATTCAGTGTCCCTGCGGACTTCGGGTGCTTTATTCGAGCTGTTATTTATTTTTGTCATTCTCTGAAAGCGTTCCGGAGATCGAAGTGGTTGGCATTTTTCATACTGCACGAAAGTAAAAAAGCGCATGCATTTTTAAAGCGTAGTATCACCAAAATACCAGCGTTCTTCATTAAACAGTATGACTGTTCTCAACATGTCTTCTGGTGACTCCACCTTTAAAAGCATCAATGAGTGGCCTGAAATACTTCAATTCCCTCGGTCTGTGAGGAGCGCTGAAGCGACCACAACGTCGGTAGAAGGGTGCGCATGTACATATATCTCTTTCCCTGCAGAATATCGAGGGACTGCACGACTGGCTGTACAATCTGCAGCAAAAAAGGCAAATCAGGACAAACTATCTAATGAAAATTTCTGCTATAAGGTATGCATTGGGCCATGACTTTAATAAAAAATTACACTCAAGCTGAAAATACCCTTGCTGACGGGTCTGGTCCTGAACTTTGTACAAGGAATTCCACCTTGTTGGACAAGGCACCCGCAAAAAGCGTCCTAGGTGCCGTTTTACAACCTTCGATGCAATGGAGGAATGTTGTTGCTTGCTACAATGGGCTTTGCAAACTGTTTGCGCTCTCGTGAAAATATGCTTGTACCGCGCATTCTCCAAAGCTTGTTCCGCATCGGCTGTAGCCAGGAGGTTTAGCGTGGAGACAGCGCAACGCTCGGGCTTTAGCAGGAGCACCTTGCTCCCTCTGGGGGAGTGTCCAAATCCAAAGGCGTTTGAAGGACCTGGCGAAAATCCACCACCTTGTAGACCTCTTCTTGGTCGGTTTCTTGGTAGCCAATCGTTCTGTAAATAGCAAAAGCCGGCGGGAGTCTAAATCACTGTCCAATAGGCACAAAGAAAAAACAAATGCATTATACCTGAAAGCCCTTGGGAAGTTCTATGCATTATCTGTCCCAGCTGTGGTGACCTTATGCAGTATCTCGAAATTTGTGAAAACACCATAAAGTGCGCTGGCGTGGACGCCGTATCTGTGGTGTCCTGTAAGGCGCATGCACGCCAAGGCGGCGGAATGTTTTCCTGCAGTCTTCGTCGAACCTGTGTGCAGTGGTGCCGAGAAAACTCCTAAAGTAAATACATTTGAGTTCAACCCTTCAGCATAAATTGTTTCCACAAAATATAGCCTCACAGATTTAAAGCAAATGCTTCAAATCCAGAACTGCAATATAAGGACATACAGACATAAGGACGTCCAGCAGTCTGCTGTGCAGCAGATGGCGACCATGTCTCGGAGCTGGGCACGAAGTCTGTTTTTCATATCTTGGTACATCTTGTTCACTTTGCGGCGACTGTCTTGCGGAACAGGACGTTGGCTGCGATTTGATACGTCTTCACTAGGTCTACAGAATCTTTGTGCTCCATGAAAGAAAAGCTTTGAAACGATCCTTTAATAAACTTGGTCATATCTGTGTCTATTTTCTGCTGCGAAGGGGCGACGACCCGTTTTCACTCGTAGTGGTCCAGTTTATTCTGCCTAGCGGCATTCGAAGAGCCTCCCGATGAGCATTCAATAGTTCGTTTAAATCCACGACCGTCATATTCTTTCAATTCTGTCGGATGTTGGATCTGAAAGTTTATTAAAGTGATTGGTATTATTTCTTTAGTATCTTGATCAATTCAGGACTGTAAAATATATAATATTTAATCTTTCTCCGCTTTATGTCATGCATTATGCAACATATAGTATATACCTCGTATAAAAATGTAGCGCAACGGTAACCTTGAAATTTTTATTTAGGACAAACCAGCTGGAGAAACCAACCTTACAAATGAGAGGAGAACGCGTTACAGACGCATTCAACCGCTGGACTACCAACTGTGTTTAATGATACACTTCATCTTCATTGACTGGCTAAGATCATTCAAAACATAGCTTGCTTCACTTTTTCCTTTTTTTCTCTGCATTTTTAAACTAAGCCATCCGGCTCGTTCGTCTAGTTCGTCTACTTGTGGGCAGTACCTCCACCTCGCAAGAACGTACTCTCTCTTCTGGTTGAGGTCACAGATAGTGAACTAACACACATGTCGCCTTTCTCTTTTATGGTTAAAGTTTCCAAAACCTCACGTGCAAACCGGTTTCGATGGTGTCCTATAATAGTAACTTGGTCTTAGTTTGCCTTGCGCTTGCAGTCGCGGCAATGTAGGGCTAAGTGACCTGCTACCGCCAAATTCTTTAAACTATTGGCATGTTCCCGAGTCCTGTCGTTGATACACCGCCCGGTCTGTCCGATGCAACAGCGGCCGCATGTCAGGGGTGTGTAGTAAATAACCTTCCTGTCGCACTGGGCGTAAATGGTCCTGTGGTTGGTGCCACACCCTCTGCTGTTGCGGGTTTCCCCTGATTAACCTTGTGGCACAACGAATAAGCCTTATTCGGCGCCGAACACAGCACTTGTACCTCGTGCCAATTTGCCATCTTTTTCAACCTATGTGTAATCCCATGAATGTATAGGACAACCGCAAAAGGTAGTCTTGTCTTCTTTTGCTGTGTGGAATGATCGCTGTGTTCACACTTCGTCTTGATGGTGCGGCAATTCTTTCGCAGCATACGGAGGCAACTACGTGTCGTGGGTAACCTGGATCATTGAGTCTGGATATTTGTAACTCGAAGCTTCGGAAAACTGTTGCTCACATGGATTGTTCAGGCTAGAAAACGGGGCTGCGACCGCTACTGCCTGCTTAACAGTTTTTAAATGCTCCGGCGAGAAGTGAGGAAACCATTTGCCTGAACGGGCTTGGTATCTCCAGCAAGCATGACCTGCTCTGAATTCTAAAGCCAAATAAAGAAACTTGATGGTCTTCCTCGCTGGAAGCTCATGCGTGAAAGTGAGCCCCATGCATGACTGCTGGAAACTTCCCAGAATGTTGTTGAGGCACCCGTCGAATTATGGCCAAGGATACATTCTTTGGGTCTGCGTCGTCTCTTACGCCAACGGTGTAGATGATTTTAACTTCGCTTCCAAGTCGTCCGTTACAAAAATTATGAATGAGCCTCAATGGAGTTTATAATGTACTCTATAAGAATACATTAGAAACTCAATTGACACTCATTGAGAATTTTTATAGAGTTGCAGGTCAACGTGCTCGTAATCGTTGCTTCGATCGTAACGCGAAACAACCTCTACACCAACTTAAGTCCCTCAAGTTGCGCCGCTGCGGTATCGCTGCTGTCGGTGTGGCGCATGCGCAGACAGTTCACTTCGTGTGACTTTGGTTTCTACGCACGCGGTATGGCCGCACTGGACGTGGGCAAACTCGGACATCTTTGTAAACACTTTGATGGTCTATTAACGGTCTTTGTAATTTTTTTTGCTTGTTTTAAAACCTTACTCGAGAAGCTAGAGCTCGCCTCATTGTAAGAACATTGTTTATTATAGTCGTTCGTTTGATTTGAATTGAACTCTACGAATTCAATTTTGAAATATTTTGGAAGGAGCCGTATTACCTTCACATTCGAAATTCTATAGCCAGAACCCTTTTAAACCTTTCACACAGACACTTAAAACAAACATATACCAGATTGCAAAACTAAGGATAAGGCGGCATTATCAATTTGTAAAATTGCATAATCATCTATATAAATTTATTTTTAAACTTGTTTAGTCGTTCAATTTTTAAAATACTATGGGTCAGTATATTCCAGTTTTGGTTTTTCTCCCAAGGTCATCTGGTAGATGACCTTGGGAGAAATCAATCCACATTGTTGTTCTCGCTCCATAAAAAAACAAAAAAAACACGAAAACTCACATTGAAAAATTTGCACGTCTTTATTGCCATTATATTTGCTTACCTTCCAAGTACCTTTTATTTGAAGGGAAAAATAGCAAATAATTACCTTGCACTCAATTTTTTGTTTCTTTGTTTATCTGCTTGAGAAAGTTAATTCCCCTACACAAAGGAAAGACGGTTCGCGGGGAAAAAAGCTATGTTTGAACATTTTTATTGCTCACTCGCAAAAAAAGTAAAGATTGAAACAATTTTCTTCAGTCCTTATTTATTCAAAAAATTGCTTCAATTCATTCGGTCATGATTCACTAACTCTCTTGCTCGAAAATATATTTGGCCAATCTCGCAGTGCGGTGCGTTAAGTCTTTCTGGGTAGTGGAAAGGTGGTAACTCTGAGCTACGTTTGCTTGGAAGAGTCCCGATGCCCGGAATATGACGAACGTATCGTTTACTTTTAAATCTTCATGTTTAATTTCCGTCACATTGAAGTACTTCCATGTTAAGGCCCTGTCAGGTGTTTCAAACAATGCTGCAACGGTTCCCTCCAAGTAGATGTCTGACTCTCATGGCACAACCTAAAAAAAAAGGTAGAGAATAATAATAATAATAATAATAATAATAATAATAATAATAATAATAATAATAATAATAATAATAATAATAATAAAAATAATAATAATAAATATTTATTTTCAAGTGCCCAAAAACAACCAACAGGTCTTTTCTTTGGTACACATAATAAATGAGGAATTAAAATAACAGAGACATGGCAGAAATACACAAACGTTACAAATTGGCAACAAGTACTTTCATTTTCATCGCGAACACCCGAGAGTCGCTAAATATATCCACTTCAGCATTGTTGATGCGGTTAAAAAGCAGTTGGCAGCGTGATGAAGGCGAGAGATCACAGACAGTATTAATGTAAAAAGTACAATGATTTCTAGTGGGTCGGGAGGGAACATGTAAATTAACATCACTTAAAAGCGAGCCACTATCTGATACACCGTTTACTAACTTATGAAAAAAGACTAAGTCACGTTCCGCTCTTCTATCGGACAAGTTTGTCATCGAAACTTTTTTAAGAAGAAATTCATAATCAAAATAGAAGCGACGTTGAGAATATCGATCATACACAATGCGTATTAACCTCTTGTGTACATTTTCAATGTTCAATGCCTGAGTTTTATTTAACGCATTCCAAGCTACTGAAGCAAATTCAAGTCTAGACCTGACTAGGGCACAGAATAACCGAACCAAGGAAGCCGGGTTATTAAAGTGCTTCGTAATACGAGATATAACACCAAGCATTCTTGTTGCACTGCCAACGACAAATGACACGTAGGCAGTAAACGTTAGAACATTATCAAGGTATACGCCAAGGTCTTTTATAACAGAAGGACGTTTGATAGGCATCCCCTCTAAAACATGATCGCAGTCTATTATGGTGTGACGCCTTGAGAAAGATACGACTTTTGTTTTCAATGGATTCAGAGATAAGTTATTCGCTGTACACCATATAGCAATCTGTGAAACATCATGCTGTAGAGCGTTGCAGTCGATAGAAGAGTGAATATTCATAAAAAGCTTGATGTCATCGGCAAACAACAATATTTGAGCGTTATCAACATATGACGGCAAGTCGTTGATGAATATCAAAAACAACAACGGGCCAAGGATGGAGCCTTGAGGGACACCAGATGTGGAAAAGAAGTGGTCGGAATGACTGTTATCTACACGAACTGTGTTCCGTCGAGATGATAAATAACTACGGAACCAGTTACATAGCTCTGGGCAACAACCATATGACGAGAATTTGTGTAACAGCTATTCATGGTTTACTTTATCGAAGGCTTTTGACATGTCAAAAAAGATACAATCAACTTGTCCTCTATTTGTAACAACAGGGGCAGAGTAATTTAAAAAAGAGCAAAGATTTGTTTCAACCGGACGTCCCTTCAAAAAACCATGCTGACACTCTACAAACTTATGCCGAAAATAAAAAAAGAATCCGGGAATACATAACCCGTTCAAAAACTTTAGAAAACCCAGATAGCAAAGATATTGGGCGGTAGTTGCTTTTCACAGAGCTGTCACCTTTTTCAAAACTGGTACAACAACCGCTTTTTTCCAAAGGGAAGGAAAAACACCAGAAATAAGAGAGAGTTGAAGATGTGCAACATAATAGGTATAAATAATTCGCTACATCCCTTAATAATAAAGGATGGAATAGAGTCAGCTCCTAAAGATAGCTTCGGTTTTAATTTTTTTATTGCTTCCGCAATTTCAACGGCATCTACTCTAATACCAAACAAGAAATCATGGCAGTTGGTTTTTATTTCTTGCGGCTGAGTGCTTTGCTGACAGGTTGAATAACAACTGCTGAAGTAATCAGCAAAAATATTGGCAACTTCTGAAGGTGAAGATGCATAGTTAGCATTGTTATCTGTGCGCAGACAAAGACCTTGGTTTAAGTTGCGCGTGTGTTTCTTGGCATAGCGCCAAACGTTTTTAGGGCACCGGTTTAGGCTACACTCCACTTGTTCAAGGTGCAAGCGTTTGTCCCTAGCGTACAGCTTTTTAACTAGAGCCCTGTAAATGCTAAACTCAGTATAAAATAGAGACAAACCAGTACGTTTGAAGAGTCTATGAAAATGGTCTTTTTTGCAAAGGTAGATTTTCAACTCTTTGGAGAACCATTCAGGGTGAATTGAAGGCTTGGAAATGCGCAGTGGTACAAATGCATCAATTGCGTTTTTAACTATGGACGAAAACGTCTCGGTCACCAGCTCAACATCATTTATGACAAGAAGTTCACTCCAGTCAAAGTTTTGGAAGTATTTGTACATGTTCAGGTAATCGCCTTTACGATAGCAGTACGTAGTGAAGGGATTCGAAACTGGCTTCTTACGAGGAAGAAAGAGCCCAACTGTGAAAGGTGTGTGAAACAGATCCATTTGTACCATTGGACTCAAAGAAGGAGTTACATAGTCAACAGACACGTTAGATAAAACAAGATCCAGGGTATTTCCAGCGGTGTTCACAGTTGTGTTCAGTTGATTCAACCCACAAAAGTTCATAAACTCCAACAAGCATGTGGCCTTATAGCGTGTTATCAGGTTGTTGCTCTTTACATGGCCAAGTGTCCAGTCTACTCCTGGAAGGTTAAAATCGCCATAGATCTGTACTCTAACTTGCTGAAATCTATATGAATCTTAAGTGCTTCCAGATGCTCAACGAAGACCAATTGATCAAAGAGTGGTGGGAAATAGTAGTTACCAACTAGATAGTTAAAACCATCACGAGATTTTATTTCTAACCATACACACTCAGAATAGGATTCTACGTCGAAACGACGATGAGAACAAAGAGATGCCTCGGCAGCAATTAAAACACCACCACCAAGTTTTTGACCAGTGGTTTGATAATCTCGGTCCTTTCGATATACTTTGTAATTAGGTGTAAAATAGTTTGAGGTAGGTATCCCATCGCACAGCCATGTTTCTGTAATGCAGACAATATCAAGCTTAGTTGCTATCAAGTTAGACATAAACTCGTCGGCCTTTGTACGAAGGCGCCTCACGTTTTGGTAGAAAACGCTAAGCGTTGACGCCATTATCGGGTGCTACTGTTTCCTCGTTATGAACACGCGTACTGTCAAGTCGGCCAAAAAACTGGTGGAAGATGCTACCCTCCGGCCAGACTTCGGGTTTGTTTAGCGCTGCGAAAACTGCCTCGTCACAAGCCAAGTGAAAAGAAGAGTATGAAGGAAATCTAGTTTTCATCTTTGAACAGACAGGTGTTCGTCCCTCCAGAAAAGGCTCTATCAGAGCTTCAATATCATTCACAGACGTTTCTGGGTCGAGTCTAGATACAAATAACGCCATATGGCGTACGGGCGGTGGCGCAGCATTTACCTTATCCGGTTTAGCGGTGCCCGACGATGGTTTCGCACGTCGCCGAGACTTGACAAGGACGAAAAAAGCATCCACCATATTCGCTGATTGTAGTCCATTCAACCCAAAGTTCCGAGTTGGGAAATCACGTTCAACAGCAATCACATTGTCTGGATGTGAAGTCGTTTGGCCAGGGTGCTTTACTTGACGGATGGTGGACGAGGGATGATGTTGCACGTTCTGGGGCAGCCGTGCTGACAAAGAAGGGCTGTGAGGCACAGGTGTAGGCGTAGCTGGCGGCTGTCCAGTGACAGTAGCGTATAACGGCCGCGATGAAGGAATTAGAGGGATTCTGTCCAAGACGTTCTTGCGGAGTTGCAGAACTTCAGAACGAAGACTTCTGTTCTCAGCGCGGAGGCACTGGAATTCCGCCGTCAGTATGTCCAGTTTGCCGCTCAAGGTTTCCAAGACACGCATGAAACTTGCAGGAAAAGGTAGGCACTCTTGCGCAGAGGCCGACTCACCGTCCATGACGTTCAAGTTTTCGTTGTTGGCGGACGTTGAAGCGCGAGCAGCTTTTGGTGACAGGCTGTGACGCCGAGTGCAGCCAGAGCACTTGAAAGTGCTTGTGCCAGTTTCCATATACGTGTTGTACTCCTCGAGCCCCACGTTGAGGCACTTACAGTGGAATTTTCGGCTGCAGCCTGCCGAACACACAAGGAATTGCTGCTTCGAGTAGAAGCGTACGGCACAAGAGCCACACACGTCCTTCGGCAGAGCGCCGCTGGACACGTCATCCTTCGCCGACATCATTCGCCAGAATTATGGTGCGATTCAAGTTTTGACTCACCAGTTTACGAACCGCAGTCGAGGCGCTGTGGCCATCAATTGTGTGTGATCGTAAAACAAATGTCAATCAGCAAAAAAAAATGTCCGTATTTCTTGGATTATATGGATCTTTGGTTTATCTACAAATGGCATGTACAGCTTCAAAAGTGATAGTAGAGAATTTTAGAAGATCGTTACAATACTTCGGATGTCGACACCCGATAACGATACAATGAATGCGCAAAGATGTCGTCGGAATATAGGGGACTGTTATCGGAGTAATTGAAACGATCTACTAAGACTCCCTATTGGGTTGATGTTGCGCATTTAATGAGGATGAAAGGAGTCAAAACTTCGTTTCTTACTACTACGGCTATTTAAAAGCGGTTGGGGTGCAGTCTTGAGCTGCCGTCAGCTGGAATGTCTAGTGGACGAACGGCAGCTTTCCGCGGTCTCTTTCCGAGACAAGTTGAAGTTTTTAAGCGCGCGATACCTAAAGGGTGCGCGCCGCTCAGCCTTGGCAGCTTGTTGGTCGCGCCACCAACGAGCAGTGACCGCGTTGCGTCGCATAGGGAAGCGGTGCCCTCTCCGACCCCTTTGTTCTCCGTGTCACTAGTTGCGTGCCGTACAGGCGAAGGCAACGCCAGGCGAGGGGAGAAAGGGCAAGCACTAGGAAGGCTCGGGACAAGGAGAGACACCTCCTCTCCCCTCTAACTTTCCTAGTGCTCTCTATTTCTCCCCTCGCCTTCCCTTGCGCTCTTCTCCCATCTCACCTTCTTAGTGCTCGCCCTTCTTTCTCCGCCTTGCGTTGTCTTCACCTGCACTGCACACAACTAGTAACACGGAGTATATGCGCCCTCAGCGCCTTGGCCGCCCCGCGGCCAAGTTTTTATTTTAATTTTATTCCAAAAAATACTAGCCATACCAGACGGACATTATTGCGCGAATGGAAGCGGTGGTGTGGCTGGATCAAAGGCGTGTTTCGTTTTAATGCGAATAGCATTCTTTGGATACTTCACGCACTTTTCGTCTATGTATCTATCTCATCTATCTATCTATCTACTCTATCTAGGCTATCTAACCTCTTACGCCGCGGGTCGATAAATAAATAAAAAGACCGGCGCCGGCTGGGATTCGAACCGTTGACCCTTTGATCAGCGGGCAGACGCGCTAACCACAGAGCTATGAAGGCAGTCATTCAACGCACTCTAAACACTTGTTTATATCTTTACCATAGGACGCGCTTTACAGCGCTGTCACAGCTACCGGTGCGCGCGCGTTCCATGCACGAGGGCTCATTGCACGGCCGCTAGCTCACCCTCTCCCGCGCTCGGGAGAGGGTGATGTAGCGGCCGTGCTCAGCCTCACGAGAGCGGAATGAGCCCTCGTGCATGGAACGCGCGCGCACCTTTAGCTGTGACAGCGCGTAAAGCGCATCCTATGGTAAAGATATAAACAACCGTTTAGAGTACCGTTGGTTGAGACTAGCTGAGACGCCAGAAAGTCTGGTCGGTACCATTTTGAGTGTTTGTGCGTATGGCGCGTGCTTTGCTCGCCTTCCTAAGTGACAGAAACGCACGTGCTGGGCTGCGGAGATCGTGCGCAGGGCTGTGAAAGTGTCAACAAATTTAGAATCGCCTCAAGAGTGGGCTGGCGTATCTAGAGTGTGCCGGCCACCTGACGAACGCGCATAACTCCGCACCGTTTGATGCTATTCGCATTAACGTAGATAATCATTCGCAAAGGATGGGTTCTGCTGATTTTTGTTTTGGCGTGAGTTTCAATCGGCTGAACATGACGAAAACACAGTTCAATACGGGGACTTAACGCAGTTGACTGAACATTTCCAGCGCCTAATGTATTGCCCGATTCCTATATCAAAGCACGTATTTTGTGGCTATCCGGCAACCAGTGTTTTACAGCGGTAGCTTTTATGGGCTCTTCGCACCAGTAGACATGACGTTGGTTCTCGTTGCAGTTGTTGATGATGTTTCAGTTGTAGGGTTGTAGGGCGTTCGTCGTCGATAGTGCCGCAGTTTTGACAATCCTCTCCATACACGCTATTTGTGGAACAGACGTGAATATGAGCTTCGTGTAGTGTCCGTTAGATGGCCACAGTTGCTGTGGCGTCGCGATAGAAAATCCCTCATAATTCTTAATTAATTTCAAACTGAATCGAAGTTCTTTGTCGAAATTAAAAGCTTCGGCTGGGTTGTGCAAGCCTCCACCCGATTAAAAGGGTTCAGCACTATCCATCCATCCACCTGGAAGACAGGCCTGCTCATTACGACATCGTTAGTGAATCCCTCAGCTGCCCCAAGCGGAGAACGCGCTGAAGCTTGACGGAGTGCGGCGCAAAGCTGCACACGCCCGCGTCTTGGCATCGTCACTTGTTTGCGTCGTGCTTGTTGCCAGACGCTGAAAAACGCGCTGTTCGACGACGCTGACGCGTCTCACCGTTCGTCGCCGGGAGAGCAGTGAGGTGGATGCTCGTGAGAAGGAAGCCAAGAGACTTCGCCATCATGGCGATCATGACCGCACGGTGCCTAAAAGCGACACCGATTCCGAACAACTTCGCTATTACCTGTCGCAGCTGTCGCAGTGACAGATATGTGTATTACCACAGGGCTGTACATTTCTTAGCATAAAACACCAACGAAATTTGAAACGCTTATGCTTCGGTCTGGTGTCTCAAAATCTGAGTAAGTATCCAACTATTTTCTCCACAGTTTTTCCGACAGAAAAATAAGTGCCATTTTTAACCCTGGAGAGTGGGGAAACAGAAGGAAGCACAAACACCAATCATGATACAGAGTTAGGATTTATTTGACAAAACACAACCTTAACAGCCAACCAAGACAAAGATTCCCAACAGCCCAAAATGAGACACGGATGACAACGTTGATGTCGCGCGTACCCAACCAGAATACACGTATCTGAAGAGGGTACACATGAACCCCCAAACCAAGACTCCGCAACTAGGGGATGGTACATCTCACCTTCATTTATATAAGACCAATTGAGTCAAGGTGAAGAACCAAATGATCGCTAAGGACCAAAATGAGAGGTCAACCAACTACCTAAAAGAACCACATATTGACAACAAATACGATACCCCCAAAAGAATTTAAAAAAATACAGAAAGAAACAATGACAAGGAGGGCAACGGTTGTTTACCTTGATTATGTTCTCAGTTGGTGTTATACGTATCAAGTTGAAATCTACACTCTCCTGGTTACGGAGTCTTGATTTAGGGGTTGATATGTACATTTTCTAGATAGGTGTACCCTGGTTGCGTTCCTGTGAAGTCAACTTTGTCATCCCCATCTTCTTTTGGTATGCTCGGGTTCTTTGTCTTGGTTGTCTATTTAAGGTTGTGTTTTGTAAAATAAGCCTCAGGTGTTTGGAGATTCGCGTTGTCCTGTTTTACCAAGCTCTATGGCTAAAAAAAATGTCAGTTCCTAACCACCTCGACTGCATCCTTAAATTTGCATAAAAAATACCGTTGTGTAGAGTTTATCCGGGAACGCGACAGAACAGCACACGACAAAGCAGCACGCGACAAAACAGCACGGTCAAAATAGCACGCGTCAAAACAGCACAGCGTCAAAACAGCACGGCGACTTCCGGACGACCACTTGGCCTGTCGGCAAGAACAGCACATATACGGCGTCCGTCTCTTTTGATGGCGTTAACAATCTTCTGGAGACCACCATGCTGTCCTTCTTGGTTTAACCCCGTCGATTGTTCATCGCGCAAACGAGGGTGAGGCCGTTGTCGACGTCGCTCCTCGCCAGTTGGTTAGACAATCTCATCTTGAATGGATGACTGGGTCTTGAAGAAGTATGATGCTAAGCACACACTCGCTGACTATGGGGCAGTCAAGCAGCAGTCATGTCCCGAGGCAATCGTCCTGTCGTGGCCGGCTTAATCGTATTTTGTTCCATCGGAGCGAAGTCCGAAGTACAGGGACGGTACTACGTCCCACGAAGCGGGCGCCATCCCGTCGGCGCGGAAAACCACTCGCCTTGCATGTCGTGCACATACGATACCTAGCAGCTCTCGTCGCCCGACAGACCGCGGGCTGCAGATCGTCTCACTTTCCAGAAGAAACAGGCACCATTCCTCCAGAGGCCCGTGCTGTACCGCCATGCGAAGCGTCTTTTACCACTTTGCAATGAACGAGGCGTTCAACGGAGGCGTTGAATGAACGAATGGAGATATCAACTAGACTAAAAAGTTGCCGCCCAGCGTCGCTAGCAGTACGGTTACTATGGCAACCTCCCAGGCCCAAAATGGAGATCACTATCGGCGCTTCAGACGTCGTGCGTCTAGATAATTTTGCGTCGTGTCGCTACTCTGGCAGCTACGCTGCCATATAGAGTGGCTCTAGCCACTACTCATGCCAGTCAGGGCACGAGGTTCTGACGTCCTCGCACGCACTCGTCTCCTCCTCTTTCTCAGTTTCTTGGCGCAATACACCGCAGATATTATTCTAACCCGTGTTATACGGGAAAGTCAACGCTTCAGAAATGTTTCGATGTTAACTGTAAAATTAGTGTAAATGAAGCGATTTTTTTTTTGTGATTAATCACCGGGACTGAAGCACAATTTTACTAAAGCCCCAAAACGTCTCATGCCAGGAATATACTATATATGGCATAATGCATGACATGATGAGGACAAAGTTTAATTATGATATATTATACTGTCCTGACCTCATAGAGATGCTAAAGAAATAAAACCACTCACTTTCTTTTACTTTCCGAAGAAACATCCGACAGAATTAAAAGAATATGACGGTCGTAGATTTAAACGACCAAGTGAATGCTCATCGGGAGGCGTTTGAATACCGCTAAGCAGACGAAAGTGCACCACTACGAGGGAAAACGGGTCCCCGCCTCTACGCAGGAGCGAATAGACGCGGGTATGACCAACTTTGTTATGGGATCGCTTTAAAACGAAAATTTGTAAGAATTATCTAAAATCACCGAATTGGACGGAGAGTTTTTAACGATTAAGTGCGTCTCTTGGATGCACTTAATCTTTCACATCTTTAGGATAGACAAGTAGGTCGCGACATCGTTTTTTATATAAACTGCTAAACGCTGCTGTTGATTCCCCCTTTAAGTTGAGTAGAATCTCACTTCATAATCACCAGCGACAAATCGGTCTACGGTTTCTTTTTACCCTTCTAACTTAAAACTATTCCACCATGGACTCGGATGTAGACCATGTATCACAACTGTTTCAATCCTGAGGTGGGCCTTTACACTACCCTCGCATGTCCTAAAAAAGTTTAATACTGAGGCTCACTTTCTAGTGTGAAAGTGTAATTGGTTCGGTTGTTTTTCAATTCGTGCGAATGGAACACTCCTAAGGTATTACCAGCTGTCTGGAACACAACCAAACACGGATTGGTTGATTGAAAAGCTTTTCTCTCGTGGAACACATTCTCGCGAAAATTGTCACGAGATAGTTTGTCCTAATTTGCCTTTTTCTCTACAGATTCTACAGCCCGTCCCGCAGTCTCTCGATATCCTGCAGGGAGAGAGATATATGTACACGGGCACACTTCTACCGACATTGTGGTAGTTCCATCGCTCCTCACATCCCGCGGGAATAGAAGTATTTCAGGTCACTCCTTGGTGCACTTAAATGCGGAATCACAAAAAGGCAAGTTGAGAACAGTCGTCGTGTTTTATGAAGAACGCTGTAATTTTGGTGCTACTACGCTTTTAATATACATGCGTATTTACTTTTGTTTACAGTATGCAAAGGGCCACCCACTACAATCTCCGGTACGCGTTCAGGGAATGACGAAGTCATAAAAACGGTTAGATTAAGGCGCCCGAAGTGCGCAGCTACACTGAATGCTTGCTCACAATTGCTGCGCCCTTCACATTTTTTAAAACACTCCTTTGTCTTCGGGATTATAGTTACCGAGAGCTTAAGAAACACTAGATATGGCTTATAATGTTCATGCTTCCTGTTTCGAAATTCCCTTTTCGACGTTCTTGTCGGCAAATGTCGCAATCCCATAAGATACGGAGCGTTAATGAGATTTTCGAAGCTTGCCATGCCCTGCGTCCATCAACGTACACAGTACAGCATGTGCAGACTCGATTAAAAATTGCTCACTATATTGCACGTGGTCTTGAGCAACAAGCGTAAGTAATCTCTCAGAACAAGCCCATACGCTCCACGAGGATTCGCAACCATGCTGTTGTTCCAGGTTCTCAAAGCACTTGGAGGACGCCGACTACGTGATTGCCGCCACCACACCCCCCGCTTCAAGTTCGCGTGGCTTCGGGGCGAGCAACTGGAGCAGCAAAAGTGGCAGCTGGTCCGACGCCAGTACCATGCAGTCTTTTCCAGAGAAGATAGTTAGGAAGCTTGCGAGACGCCGCGAGTCAACGACAAGGATGACGGCTTTTTTAAGATAAGAAAGACGGGACAGCACAAGCCAACGCCTGAAGAACCTTAGCGTTGAATGAAAAGCGACATGGTCTTCAAGACGTATCCGAAGATGAAACATATGTTTATGATGTACAATAAAACCCCATCGTCATCTGCGCCAGCAGAGCGACTTTTCAGTATGGCAAAGGACACTTTGTCGTTCAAGCATGGAAACCGCTCTGACGCTCATTCCGAGTACCAGTTGCTCTTGCGGTGCAATACCGAGTTCTGAATGTATCCTGAAAAGATATGTGCGTACTGTAAATAAAATGTACCTACATTTATGTCTCAAGTAATTGCAAAGTTAATTCAAAGCATCCCGTGTTCTGTGCTTCACGTGTAATTCGTTCGTAAAAATATTGCACCCAATACCAACGCGCTCCCTAAAAATAATGACATTACTTCTCAAAAGTAATTGTAGTGTAATGTCAGTACTTATGAACTTCAGTAAGATGTGATGTTATTTACATTTTTAACGTTTTTTCAAGGAAATAATTAGTATTCGTAATGTAATTTAATTACTTCTGAAAAGTAATTCTGCCATCTCTGCATCTGTCACTGAGGGTAAGAAATCATGACGCCCGAAGACTGCACGCAGGATATATTTTATGTTCCAGTCTATCAAAATAAGAGATACAAGTTTTATTTCTATTTTAACCCCTTTTCGCGCGCTTCCACCAACATGAGTATGCTGTTCGCCAGGCAAGACTAAGCTTTGTTGTTACCAGAGACGCAGGTAGCAAAATACCGATCGCCCGTTTCGCCAACGGTAGGGGCGCGCATGAGTACTAGCGACGAAATCGTCTCTTGTACTCACCGGTATCGCTCCGGTTTTGTACAGAAGTTTGCTGGAACTCTATGAAAGGGACCCTCAAGCGATATTTGAGCTTTTGCTTTTTTATATTATTATCTCATAACGCCTTTGGGCTACTCAGGAAACAAGTGCCACAAGCTATTAGCGCGTCATATTTTAATTAGGTAAGAAAAAACAGCTCAGCGTTTTGTGGCGCCACAGTGTGTGGAAAACGCGCGGCTGATGGCGTTGTTGGTATACCATTTCATGATTGGCAATATTAGCTCAAGCCGTTCGATTTTTATTATGCAAATAAACCATCGTCATTCCTTAGATTTCTTTTTTTTAAGTGAGAAAGATAGGCAAGAGGAAAAATATGTTTCAAATGTGCAGAAACAAGCGAAAAAAAGAAAGCACTACACGCCCGCTTCGCTGTGGCGGAATCAGCCAACCCAGCAACCCGGTGCGCGGCGCACTACCGTATTAAAAGGGTACGGAAACGAGCTTTTAGGGCTTATTTTATTGCTTAGGTTTGTATACCACGTCGCATCAGCACCTGAGAAACACCAGTCTCTAATTTTTAAACGCAAGAAATGCACTTCTAAAACGAATAAAATTATTTCCCTTTTGAACCTGGTAATTGGGGGCCGAAGCTTTGTTAGGGGATCGTGAGCTGTTGATTCTCCCGCAGTGGCGCCACCCTCGGCAGGACACCGTAGAC